>DWIE01001586.1:0-10493 GCA_018248235.1 Choaspes benjaminii
AGGTAGCTCTCTGTGGGGCCCGGCTCGCGGCGGACCTTCGCGCCCGGCAGCACCAGAGGCGTCGTGCGGTACGGCTGGCTCTGGATAGACTCGTCGACAGTCTCGTCGGTCCGCGTGGAGGCGGGCGAGAGCAGCAACGAGCGGTACTCGCCCTCATGCTGCGGCTGGAAGGGCGCGGGCGCGTAGTGCGGCGTGGGCGTGCTGCGCGGAAGCGACTCCGGCCCGCGCCACGCCGTCGCCGGCATCGGGCTTGGGGTCCTGAAGGGCGGCGCAGCTGCGTTAGGAATGGGCGAGCGAGGCGCCGACGGTGTCCCGCGAGGGCCTTCTCGGTCCACGTCCCTCTGCACAACTAGTTTGATCTGGTTGTGCGCGTTCTTGAAAAGATTCTGCGCGTCCTCATGGCGAAGGTCGCGCGCGTCGTAGTCGTCGATCTTGGCGATGATGTCGCCACGCACGAGCTCCCGCCCGGCCGGGGCTCCTGGGGTCACCTTCTTCCTTCCGTAGTTTCTAGGCTCGTCTTCAGGGTCGGGGCGCTGGTGCGGCACGCGCCAGAACGGGGGCCTTTGGTACATCGGCATCTTTACACAGCCTCTTCTTAGATTCGTACTCGTTTCAGAGGGCGCGGCGTCGTGTCTTCAACAGCGTCGCGCGACCAGTGTCCGTTTCTATTATCTCGAATTATTCCGAGCAACATCAAACTATGTCTATTTTTCGTGTTCGAGTCGCAGCGCGCGAGACGTTCGGCGGTCCGTGCTTCGCGTGATTTACAGGCGCACGCCGCGGCGCTGTTTCTGGGCCGGTCCGAAATTCGCAATAATCCATTTCGACTCGTGCAGCCCGAGCGTGGTCAACGCTCCCGAAATTCCCTGTTTTCAAAGTTACGCTGACGTTTGTAGGTTGAAACGTTTCGTGGCGAGAAGTCGCTACATATTTTTCATTAAATCGGTCCATTGACCCGAGTGTCGGCGTAATTTTTTCTTTTATTATGTTAATCGCTTTTCAGCCTGTTTTTGAAGATGACAATAAGAAATGGGAAACACACTGCAACTTTGTATATAGCAACGTGTGTGCAACTTTTTTTGTATGGACAATTATAGCGTTATGTTAAAAATATTTTAATTTTATATTGACTAATGGTTACGACAAATATTGTAAGTAAAAGGGTCGGGGCGAATGGTGACAAATATAATTAACCATTCAGAGATGGGTCTGTAATTCTAATAATTCATTAGTACTGGATTGACAATGATAAGTAAATAAATACCAAGTAATAATGAGATAATAATGCTATCATAATGAAAATATTGAATAAAAATTACTACAAAGTCAAGATAAACTTATATCATTATAAAGCGAGACTCAGCTTAAAAATGTTATTGGAAACGCTCTATGTATTATATTATATAAAGTAAATCCAGCTTATAGTTAGGAAGGAATTCAATTCAATCATCAACCAAATGCTTAATTTTTTTATTATGTATTCTGGAGTACAATAGGATTTCATAGATTGTTTTACATTGACTATTTTGTTTACTATCAATAACAAAATTACAATAAAATACTCATCACAATATTTTAGAATACACATGACTATAAACGATTTATCTACTAAATAATAATTATAAGTGTAAGTTAGAATTGTAACTATCCGTTAAACCTCTTAATGTATAAATATAATATTATGCGAATTACAAACATAACAATACCATAAACAAATTACAGTTCTTCCCGTACAATGGTAAGAAAAACAGATCCCTAATTTTGGATCCAATTATTCCAATAACTTAAGGCAAAGTACACATAATGAAGCTAAGTAAGATCAACATTTTCAGAATTTTATCATCAATTTGATAAAATATGCCTTAAATACAATAATATATTCGACTTGTATGTGTATATAAAACATTATAATATATGTAATGACTTTCTTTAACAAAATTTAATGGCAGCAAATATTGTTAAACTAAGATCAGTTGCGGACGTCGGAGATAAATATTAATATACAACACGCTTACTGTTATTCAGTTACACTAACGAGTATACTGTGCATACTTGCACTTACTTTAAATATTTATTTTGTAAATAAAAATCTCATGTCACGATGTTTGTCTACGCTAATCTCCGAAACCAGTGGTACATGTATTTAGCTTGATAAAAATTCAGAGATAGGATAGTTTCATCTTAATAAATGGACATCATTTTTTTTAATAATACAATATATTTCGGCCCAGTACTCGAGTATTGTCGATGATGTATTACTTTTCTTTCTTTTCCATTTAACCAAACTGGGCTATAGCAACGAATAGGTATTAGTTAATTTATGTATACAATGCATGTAATCTTAAAGTATTTGACCAAAGATGATTATCTATTTGTAAATAAAACAGGGCGTTTCTGTCGTGGCATAACCAAGTAATTAGTACATAATTATCGTTTACTATTTATATTAATACTCGTACATTTACTATTTAGGTATATTGACTTCTCAATGCATTATGTTACACTTTCGAATTTAAGTTGAAGCTTTTGTGGAAATATTTAATTTAATGCAGCTTTTATTAATTTATTCATCTCTCAATGTTAAAAGTAGATTAGTTTATTTGTAGGCAAACAATAATGAGACCAATTACCGAGAAATAATTAATAGTTTGCCATAATAAGAACACAATCAATCATAGTAACATGACCGAGTGGTACTGGAATGAATGGTTCTTCATTTTACACTTGATTATATAACCGACGTCCCTTTAATCTGTCAGTTTTACCATAACTGCGACCTAAACTTAGAGCTATATAGCATATAAAAATAACACATTAAAATGAAATTAAGAAAAAGCACCTAAAAATCAATTAATTAACATTTATAATTAATGCGTATAATTTTATTTGCTATATGACGAAAACATTTGTCTGATACAATGAGTAAGATTAGTAAAAGCAGTTTTTTTTAAATAAACTCACAGTGAAACTTTGGGAGATATATCTCAGAACATATAAAGAGTATAGGAAAACGTATTTTTCACTAGAAAGGTTACAGACATTGAAATAATGTATGACAGACTGTTATAACTTTATATATCTACATAATATGTATGTTAATCTCATACAAATTGTAACGTTAACCTAAATGAATAGTAAAGAAAACTCCCACTAAACCAGACTATAGCAATAGTAAGTCAAATCATGAATATATTATCTTAAGCCCGTTTAATCTATACATATAAAAGAATAACTGAGAACGCGCAGCGTAAAACTTAGTATACGCGTTCCTTTTAAACAGTATAGGAAGGATTTTTTGGAATATAATCCTTAAGGTGGTGAAAAAGGAGATGAAAGTTTGTATGACGCGAGCGAACCCGTGTGCAATACACTCATTTATTATAATTATCGACATATCTTGATACAATTGGCTTATATAGCTGTTAGTGTTACCTAATAGGGATTTATCTTAAATATTTAAGTAACATGGCTTACCATACTTATGTACCGTGTATGTTTAATGACTTGGAGTTACACTTTAAAAAAAGCTAAATAAAAATACAAAAGTAAAAATGCTTACTTAAAATACAATTAGGTAAAGTAACAAACATGTTATGTTCATATGTTAAGTAATATTTCTACTTACATTTTATTTCAATAAGAAAGAGAGCATACAAAAGTTCCACACCTGATAATAAAACATAGCTTATGTATATTGACTAGTTCATAATATGTGAAATAGCATTTGAATTTAATTAAAAACTAATTGAATAAATCATATATCTTTACAATTCCTATAGTAAAACTTTAGTGACAATTAAGGAAGCGATCTATGATTTTGATTTGATTTATTCAAATATTGAATGACTTGATTTATTCATTAGTTTCTAGACTTAAAAATTGTAATGCAGAAATATTATGACATTTTAGGTAAGAAATAATATAATTTCTAAATGATCTGTTTCACCGCTTCCTAATATGGCGTCTGAATTCGTCTTATAAATAAAACCGAAGAACATCCAATGTGTTAACGAAAAACATGCAGTATATGTTTTTATTAGGTGTAAGTATTGGGTGTCAAAATAATTCGAACTTTCCAATTATTTGGACTGAATTTATATTTGATTCGAAATATAGAGAAATTCAAAAAATTTGAATTATTCGCTTCAAACTTTTAGTAATTTATGAGATTTCCCATTACATTTTAAAATACATATATATTATAATATATTATTAGTATTAAAAATGCACTTTTTTAGAATTCGAAATTAGAAACGAATATTCGAAGTTAAAATTCACTAGTCGCACAACCCTAGTATTTAAACGTAACTAACTTATAATTTCCTACTTTGAGAAGCGAATAATCTTGAACATATCTAATTAAAAAGATGCAAACGTACTGACGGTATTATCAGACACGTTATCAGCAAGTGGTAGAACAACATCAATAGATACATATCAGGCACTTATCAGAAACAGCTCCGAACTAAAAGTCCAAGAGTGCGGGCTTAGTATCGCGCGCGCATTTGATGAGCGAGTACATGAGCTTCACGAAGCCCGTGTCTTTGGGCTTCTCGAGTCCACGCAGCAGCCTGTTCTTCATCACGGCGACGAACTCGCGGTTGCTCAGCTGTCCGTCCACTGTAACAATGAGGAGTTGAATAATTTAGCTAATTATTCTACAAAAGATGATATAAAGCTGACAAACAATTATCTATTTTATTGAAAAGTGATCGCAAACATTACCCGCTAATTATCCTTCACAACATGAAACAAAAGTATACTATTTATTCCCTTCGAATATGATGAATTGATAACACGAGGGTTGGTCAGCACCCGTCAGTATGGGCTAGTTGGTAGACACGCCCCCAATCAGAAAACATAAATATTCCTAGCATGTTTGTTTCAATTTCAATAAAAATACCCCAGTGACCATCTGCGTGTTTGCCTTTTCATTACTAAAAAAAGTAACTTTCACAAAAATGTTCACTTACTATTCTCGACGAATATGGTGAAGACGAAGTTAATGACCTGGGGTTCGAGGTCGATTTGCGCGACATTACAAGCGATCTTACGAGCGACCTATCCCAGTGTGGGCTGATTGGTAGACACGTCCTCAATCATAAACGTAAATATCCTCAGAATCCTTTTACGTTTGTTTCAATTTCAATAAAAATACCTCAGTAACCTGCAAGTTTGCCTTTTCATTGCCAAAAAAAAGTAACTTTCAGTAAACTGTTCACTTACTATTCTCGTCGAATATGGTGAAGACGACGTTGATGACGTGCGGGTCGAGGTCGACGTGCGCGACCGTGCGCGCCACGTGCCGCAGCGTGGGCTGGTCGATGGACGCGCCCGCTATGTGGTAGAACGTCAACGCGGTGTCCACGTCGTTGATGTTGTTCAGCAGGTGGAAGAACTTCAAGTAGTCGTCCTTCGTGATGCCGACGCCGTGGTCCCTGAATGATTTTTTCACACGTTTAAGCATTCTCGCCTTCTTTTTAGCGGGATAGCCAGCGTACGCCAGTAAAAGCTCCGCAAAGTCGGCCTCAGTGATGCGTCCATGTTCGTCTGGTTGCTTTCTCTGGAACTCTAAAGACAGAATTTCTTTTTGTAGCTGTTGTTGGAAATCCAAGAATTTTTCGATCGTCAACTTTTCATTCAATTTAGGTCCGAAGAAATAGGTCGTAAGTGCTGAATTTATGCCCTTGAAAGTGTTTCCAGTGTTAGCGTGGTCGCGGTGCCGCGAGCCGATGCTGCTCTGCTGTCGGATGAGAGCTGCCACTTTCTCGAACTCCTCGCAGTCCACGTCCCCGTCGCCGTTTAAGTCAAACATGCGGAACGCGATTTCAAAATGTCGGCGAGAGGTTGATAATACGGTGAGCAGGAAAATGTAGTCACTGAACGTAATGAGCCCTGAAGAGCCGAGTTTGTAGAAGATGGAATCTTCATCCAAGTCTAAGTTAAGCCGTTGACTGATACTCTTGGGATCATATCTTCTATACTGGTCCAACCCCAGACCGTCAGGCTGCTTCATGCCCGGTGTAATAGCTCTCAAGAAGTCATCAGGAGTCATGTACACCTCAGTATTTTCCCCATAAGTCAACTTGACAGTTGCAAAATATCTGAATATTTTATCTGGTGTGGAATAAGATCTCATACGGTTCTCATACTCAATTATCTTTCTGTCTCTGAATCCAATTTTTTCTTTTCTAAATCTTTTCTTCCTGGTGTCCACTTCACTCTCCGAATCTGTCTCGGCAATCTCTTCTGCAGCAGTTATTGATGGAAAAACTTGGTACTTTAACCAAAGGTTGTAGGAGGTGTATGCAGTAGTCCCAATTAACAATGAATATAGTAAGTATTTTGAGTAGTTTTGACGTACATTTTCAGAGGTGAAAATCTTTTTATTAGAATAACTTCGGCCTATTTTGTAGACCGTTGGGAGAGTTGGAGAGATTATTTTACAAACGTCTCCAACTTGTGGAAATCTTCTAACATTACAAAGTTCCTTATGAAACCTAATCAGACGAGAGGAAACGCAAACTATATACATTTTTAATCACTTAAATTGCTGCAAAAATCATAGATAAAACAATCCTTTAGTAACAATGCAGTTTTAGTTTACACCAAAACACGATACGTATTTCCGAACTCTACTACTTTTTGTCGTGTATTGATGAAATATTTGACGTACTTAATGAAATATTTTCTTACTATTCAAATAGGATAAAATTGGTCTATTTCTATTACTTTCCTTGAGTAAATTCTAAATTTATTGACATTCGTGTTAAATAAAAGTCATTGTCTAATGTCAATATCATGTTGTGTCAGTATCATTAAAAAAGTCCCGAAATAAGTTAATAACAAATAATATAAAGTTAATGAATTTCAAAATAATGGAAATTTGCATTAATGGGAATATTAAAACAATTAAATTCTCACCCAGAACAATTATCGCCTTATATTACAATAACATGTTTATTAATTTTGTAGTGGCTGTATATGCAGTTTCTTTTGCTTTACAGAATGGGACAACTAAAAAGAAGAAAATTGTCTATGATTAATCAATTCTTCAACCTCGACCTCTTTCATTTTATCTGTGAGAACGAAGGAAAGCTCGAAACGGCCGAGAAAGATGTTTGATATTTTCTTTAAATTATTTCAAAATTGATTTGCTTACGACGGTACATAATCGCATAGTGTCAAAGGTAATCTCGTTTAAAATAAAGTAGACTCAATATTAACGAATTGCTCATACGGACTAAAATTCTGTAATTTGCGAGTGTTTCAAAGTGCTAACATTTCATTTCGTACGCAATAGAAAGGAGTGTTATATAACCTTGAATCACGGGATCTCAGTATTGATCACTCATCATTATTTTTTCTGGATAACTTCTGACTAGGTAAGCTGCAGATTTAGTAAATGAATTTACTGATATACTCTTCTATATTGATCGCTTGAACTCCTGAGCACGATGGCCATCTGTCATGTTACGATTAACGTTTAATTTAATAATAATATTCCTTTATTAATTATTTTAATTAGATAATTTTCTATTATGATCAGTTTGTAACTATTGCATCTACAGTAATTTTATAATTATATGATAATAAATAATTAATATGATTCAATTAATCCTATGGTTTTCTTGAGGAAAAATAACCTTGAAGTATCGATGTCTTGAACTGGGTATGCATGCCACTGAAATAATGCATGTAGAGATGCGCCTAGTCAATAAATCAACCCTATTGAATGTAATTATTGAACCAGAAATGTCGTCTTTATGTAATCATAGTACATGTGTCTAAATTTAATATATTATGAGATGTGGCAAGTGCTGTCATAACCATCTGTTGTTCTGGTGATGAGTTGGGTGGTACTAGTAGGGGAGGATAAATATTTTCGGGAATACATGTATTAGTGATCTATACTTATGTTATAGGGATTCTGTGATGATTGAGCTGGGTGACCGGGATTTATATCAATATCAATCTATGATATTAATTTAATATCATTATTAAATGAGAAGGAAAACGTAATAAGCTGAAGTTTACTAAACTTTAGAATTTTTACACATTTTGTACCAAGTAGTTTCAGGTATTATCCAATCAGATATAGATTAAATTCTTTATTTCCTATACAGTATCCAAAATTATATTCAAATTTAGAACACACATCTTTCTTTTTAGTTATATTACCATATCATCATGATAGTACATATCATAATGATTTATGAAAACCTTGAAGGTTTTGCCCTTTTACATCTGAGAAATCACTTATAAATTATTTTTTAAAATCGTTTTTAGATCTATGATCAATAGAGAATAAAGTCAATATATGAATGAGTGTCATAGCATATCAAGATAAAGCTTACATTATCCTTCTTTAGTTATATTTTCAATTATCAGGTGACTTTTTGCTTATGGTTTAAAATTCAATTGAATAAAAAGAGAACATGGTGAATATTTGAATAATAATCATAAATATGAAATAAGCCATGCAAAGAAATTCATTCTTATTCTTAATGAGAAATAGTTCAATTGTCAGCATGCCAGTTGCTCTGGCATTGTGACTGTCACACTGACCTACATTTGGCTTTATTATTACTTTTTATCACACAATTATCATAATATGGACACCAGTATAATTAAACCATGTTGTTTTTAAATACAGTTTACAATCATGTCCATTGGATATTTTATTCAATATTGGTATTCAAGACTATCATAAGTCTCTAGTATAATTTTAGCGTTAGATATCAAAACCTAGTAAGTTGGATATGGATTGAGCCCATTTGGTCACACAGGTTTTAATGACAAATTAAAAGAACCAGAATTATGTATGATGAACAAATTTTATTATTGCTTAGTTAAGCATAAGAATAAAACATGCAAATAACTTGATTATGAGTTTAAATTACCATCGGGAATCATATCATGTTAATCAAGCTATTTATACTATAGTCATATATTTCACACTTATGAGAAATATATATAAAGCTGGAAAGTAAAGATAAATAATACTTCATATTTGTTCACAGATTTGACACTTATTTATATTTGAAATATATTAAAAAAAAACACAAACATGCATCGTGCAAGACTAATTTACAAAGCCTCCAATTCAATTGGAAACACAGAAAGATTTGCATCATGGCTTCTCAACAAACCCCAGGTAAGTGAAGTCTGTTTATTATAATACCTTTATGCTTATCATATTTCAATTACATATACCTACATATATAAGAAACAAGATTGTTTACACCACTTATACATTTTTGGTAAACAGAGCAGTATGTATATCAGCATAACAATAATAGGTTTTAATTTTTTCCAATACCTTTATTAGCTTTCTCATTGTATGATTGAGCTTTTTCCATAACATTATTTTAATTTACATAGTTAATCTTTGTTTGTGGCATAGAAAAGGAATGTTTCTGTATTTACCACCTTTTTCATATGTCAAAAAATCATTTAACATTTTAAACTGCAATAATTATATAGGTAGTTATTTAAGATATGCTATATTCATATAAGTATGAGAAAATACAATGGGTTTTAAAAAGAAATGAAAATAGAGTTTAGTTTCACATCTCAAGGTGAAGGTAATAAAACTGACAGGGAAAATCTAATCTTATATGTTGTCTTGACATTGTTAAGATAAAATTTGGCCTTATCTGATAAATATAATAATATTAACCTATCATTTGTCATTTTATTTGATTAATAATTTTGTCATATACAATAGAAACCATTGATAATCCAACTAATCCAGGGTATTATCCTAGTCAATCTAAATATTGTAATAATAATAATAGAATATTTAGAAATGATCTTACTACAAAATGCAACCAAACATTAATAGGTTTGTTAAATTTACTCAAAAAAAATAATCACATAGATTACATAATACATACATATGTATACTTGTAATTTTTATGTAGGGCAAAAGTGTTTGCTTTTAGTGGTTACTGTTGAATTCAGATAACATAAATATGCAGAGTAGTATTTATGCATTAAAACTAAAATTACAATGTTTCTACTATCAGTATTATTACTTAATCCATCACAGAGAGTCTAAAATGCTATTAATTATGGAAGGGGCTTTAAATTAAGTGACTTATTAATTGACTACTATATAATTTACACTCGCTCAATAATGGAAATTCAGTTAATTTAATCAATAAAAGAGGTAAATTATAAATAATATGGTTTTAGAAGGTCTTCAAAGCAATGTTTGTTAAATATGATTTTAGTTTAAGTTACATATGAACTATAAAATGGTTGTTTACTCCTGTCCAGACTGCTGCGGTCGTTGTCAATTCGAGGCTGAAGAGTTCCACAGCGGCAGAGCCTTTCCTCAATGGCTCCAGCTCTGCATATGTGGAAACTATGTACAACAACTGGCTATCGGACCCTAACTCCGTGCATGCTTCTTGGGATGCATTCTTCCGCAATGCAACAGCTGGGGCGCAACCCGGGGTCGCTTACACGCCTCCACCGAACCTCGC
>DWIE01001587.1:0-10490 GCA_018248235.1 Choaspes benjaminii
AACTTTATTTAAGTGCTTACTGTATCGTCGCTGACACAGCGATGATTGGTGGCTGTTGCTTAAGGGAATAGCACCCCTGGTTTTTTATGTAAATCTCACTGTATGCCTTTTGCCTGGTTTTACCCGCTTGAAAATTAGAATAAATAAAGTCTGCAGCACTCGAAAATAATGCGATATTCTATCATCATTGAATAGATTTTCAAATTTGGAACTACTTGCGAACATAACGCCATACGTATGCTCGCATGCACAAGAGAGAAACAACATACATACAAGATCAGGATCACTTATTTTAAAGCATTAAATAAAAAAAAACTTGCAATTCTTATAAAAAGGCACTTAAGGGTACTTTCAACAGCCGCACTGAGTAAACGATAAACCTTAGACGTAATCCACTACCAAACTAGACTTAGCCTTAGCGAGGAGTGTTGCTACTGGAAATTGTCTTCCCATTTCATTGGGTACTTAGTACCTACTTACTCGGCTTACAAATAGAAGTATTATTATTCTAATGAATGAGTACTTATAGAACTTTAATACGTGTTAAGAAACGCAATAATATGTAACCTACCTAAAATTGATACTTTAAATTCACTGTAATAATAGATAATATAAATATAGGTGCCTTATAATAAAATCTCTCAAAATGTTGTTAGAATTGTCACCTCACCACACAGTAGCCTGTTTATTTGGAAATATTTTCCTGGCAAAAGTAAGTAGTTGATTCCAGTCCGGTTAACAAGCTGTCGTGGACAAACTACTTATCTAAATTGAATCTAGGTCCTGGTACGGGAAACTGTTTCCGTGTATACTTTAACTTATTATTTTATTTATTAGCAATCCTTGAGTTTTCAATGTTTAGATTGGTATTGAGAGGCAAGTATTTAAAGGCAATAAAAATTAAGTTACTTAAAACCTACCATTGAACAATGTACAACACTATACACAGAATAGAATAATTGTAGGTATTTACATTTCTGCTTTAGTACATTCCAAACAGGTTTTGCGAAAGCGAATCACGAAACCTATGATACTATAAAAAGAAAGCCATTCTCGTCTCGTCTGTGCAAAACAATAGTCTCTGGTTTCACTCACAATGTGGCTTTTCATTCTCTACAAACGTGGGTTACAAATAAACATACTATAGGGCAATCTTAGAAATCCAAATAAAACATCCTACAACTTTGATAATATTTATTAGCATATAAATAACTTCCATTTTAATTTCATTATTGAATAATAACATTTAGTTGTGTATAGCACGATACATATTGTACATTTGATTGGAATTTGTGCAATCAAAATGTCATAGCATCTGGCAAAATAAATTTCTTCTGTGGTGTATTGAAATAAGGTCTGGTTTTAACAGAATATAATCAGCTAGTAGTAGTAGTAGTAACACAAGCCAGACCTTGTTATACAAAATCTCTACATCACATAGATATGGCGTAAAATTACGCAGAAGCCACGGCATTTTAACAGCTACATGTCTATATCAGATCAATCAAGTATTATAAATGTCTGTCACCAGACCAGCTGCAATAGTGACTCCCGCGACACGTAACATTATGCGACCAAGCTCTTTCACATCCTTGTATCGCTCAATACAAATAGGCCTGCACACTTCTATGTTGACAACAGCTACTGAATTATTACCTAAACATCTAGGTTTCTTCTTAACAAGTTCACCTGTACTCTTATTTAACTGTGCCTTCAATTTTACAATATTTGCAGATTCCACTAAAGATTGGTGGTGTAAGAGGACAGGATATCCTTTAGTAATCGGAACTTTCACATTAAATACTACAAGTCTTGCTTCGAACCGTGACGTAATAGGAACATGCTGTATTGGGTCACTCAGTATGTAACCAACAGCCACATTCTGCATATCAACCCCCGATATAGTCACACTAACCTGATCACCTGCAAATGCCACATTGCTAGACATATCATTAATGCTTATACCCCTTACTTCTGCCATTTCTTTTGTGGGGCATACCAAGACCTTGTCTCCCTTATTTACAAGACCATTTTCAATCCTCCCGGCTACACAAAATCCAGACCCAGTTCCTTTATAGACATCATTAATTGATAAACGGAATGCTTTTGAGACTGGTCTTTCAGGTACATTAAATTTGTCTATAACTTCCAGAAGACAAGGTCCGTTGTACCAACTTAATAACTCAGCTTCAATTGGCTTCTTCACTAGATTTTCACCTGTTAGTCCTGAACAGGGTACATAAGTAACATCTGAATCCTTAAATCCAGCTTGCTTTAGGAATATTTTCAACTTTTTTGTTATTTCATTAAACCTATCCTGAGACCAATTGGTTGTATCTAATTTATTAACAGCAACAGCTAACTGATTAACACCTAGAGACCTAACGAGAAGCGCATGTTCCCGGGTTTGACCACCAAAGTCAAAGCCCGACTCAAACTCTCCTCTAGTAGCATCAACCACGAGTAATGCAACATCAGCCTGACCTGCACCTGTTATCATATTGGGAATGAAATCTGCATGACCAGGAGCATCTAAAATTATTACTTTCTTTGTCTTTGTTTCAAACTGAGCTCGCCCAACATCCATTGTTATGCCTCTGACCCTTTCTTCGCCTGTCTCATCCAACACCCATGCATACATGAAACTTTGTTTACCAATTTTCTTACTTTCCTGTTCATATTTATGCAGTGTCCTTTGACTAACTTCTCCAAGGTCACAGAGGAGGCGTCCCATGAGTGTAGATTTACCAGCATCTACATGTCCTATAACAACTATATAAAGATGATCTTTCTCTGATCCTCTTTCTTTAGAATATTGTGTATTGGGGTCCAATTTGTTTTCTTTTACTTTTACTTTATAATCGTCTACTGAATCAGTCTTCATTGGTGTCCTGTCTACTGCAGGTGATTGATCTCTCGGTGTCTGTGGACGGCTTCCTGAGCTACTATCTAATTGTACTTTGAATCCCTTTATAACCGCCGCATTTGTTGGTTCAGCCTTTGCCGCTACCACCTTTGCCGTTTTATCAACGGTAGCAATGACGGGTGCTTTTACATTGTCAACAACAACAACGACAGGAGGTAACTTCACTGCTTCCAATTTAGGCCGTTCAGACTGTTCATTCTTATTATTGTTTAATATTTCATCCAAAGATTTATTGAAATCAAATTTATGGTTAAGTACTGATTGAATGAGTATGTTTTCAGATATACTGTCACCTAGTACGTTTCGGAGCTCGTCTAAGCAGGACATCAGCTTCGTTTCTTCTTCGTCACTAAGGTTGAAACTACGCACGTCTAGAGACTCACGGCGTTCCAGAGCTGGTCGTGTATCCGGAACATCTTCCGACTCTTCTTGGATATCGTCGTGGTTGTCTATAAAGTTCGATATGGCCTGCTGGTTCCGGGAACGGTCATACATCCACTGTGCTGTGTCACTCGGCGACAAACAGCTATCTTCTTCCACTGAGTGCCCATACACATCTTCATCGTCGTAATCGTCAGAATAATTCCTATTTCGAACATTACGGTGACGTGCCATCCTGAATAATGTTGGAAAAATCTACAAATGGGCACGTGAAAACATGTTTGCAGTCTTTTTTTGGAAAACTACACACGTTTCTGTGTTTCTTTTCACTTTGACGTTTAAGGACAATGACAGGAAAAATGACAATAAGACTGTATAGCCGCTGACAGTGACAACTTGTCAAACGGTCAAGGTCACGATCAAAACTAATAGACTCACTACACTACAAGATACAGAAGTAACATAAAACAAACAAGTTGTTTTGAACTTGTCAATTACTTATTTTGGGTGAATGTTACAATACTAGATAGCGCTCGCTCCTTGCTTTGGGGGAGCAGTAAGTACGTGGTTTTGGCAATTGAATTACAAATTCAAAGAAGAAAATACAACTGCAGAAAAGATTGCATTTTCAGTAAAATAATAGACACGATTAATCGCAAAAAGTGAAGAATCATAAATATGATTGAGGTTTTTGAAATTAATTATCTTAACTTTTAATTCTTGATATAAATTTATTTATTGACTAGTTACTTTACACCTTAAGCTTAATTTAAGATTCCTTATGTTTCAATTAGCCAATCCGTTAGCCAAAATTTATATTACACCGTAAAGGCAAAGACAAGAGATTTGGCTAGAAATGAAGGCAAAATTTGTCAAATGTTAACTTTGACAGTAGACGAAACAGTTCTTCCTTTGTGTCACACTGTCATTGTCAATTTGTCATGGTTCATCAAGTCATCACATCATAACGCGATAATCGTGATGGAATAATTATTAATTACTGAAACGTTACGCCGACATATCTTCCTACTTTTCAGATATAAACAAAGGAAAAAACTAGTTTTTGTACGTGCTTATAGAATAAATAAAGATTTCGTTAGCCAGCCTTTAGTCCTATAAAATAAACGCCTAACATAAAGAACTTTCTGAACCCTGACCTAACAACTTCGTCAACATGAAGAAAAAGGTAAGTTTACTACACTTTGATGCCTGCAAGTGTGTATCTGTTAAATAAAATTTGCCTTATTAGCTATACAACAAATGCTTTGTTCATAATTGTTGTTGTGATGTTCCCAGGTGTTGTTGATGGGTAAAAGTGGTTCTGGCAAGACGAGTATGAGGTCCATAATATTTGCCAATTACATCGCCAGGGATACGCGACGTCTTGGTGCAACAATTGATGTAGAACACTCACATGTCCGGTTCCTCGGCAACCTGGTACTCAACCTATGGGACTGTGGAGGGCAAGAGGCATTTATGGAGAACTACTTTGCTTCTCAAAGAGACAACATCTTCCGGAATGTTGAAGTCCTTATCTATGTGTTTGACGTTGAGAGCAGGGAGTTGGAAAAGGACAGCCATTACTATCAGTCCTGCTTAGAGGCTTTATTACAGGTATTGTATAGTCCATGCTGGTTTCACTGGTTTTGTTCTAACTAAACTTAAATTTTTACTTTTTATTATTTGTTATAAAAATAGCACTAGCACATATAGTCCACTATCTAATGGTAAGTGGCTACTGCCGTCCATGACGTCTGTAACACACATGCATTGTTGCTCATAAGGCCATTGAACACCTTATGTTCTACACATGCTGGCTATCAAGCCCTTACACTGAAACACAAGTAATGTGGTCCCTACTAATTCACAGCACAAGTATGATGGTGGTACTGACTCAGTGGAACATAAAATATAGATCACCCGACTGTAACTAACGGGCTCAGTGGGCACAAGCATCACAGCCGAACTAGTGGTCTTACGTTTGATTCCCAAGTAGGGCAGCGCTATTGTGTTTTTCTTACTAGAACAATCACTATAGTAGCTCAGATTTTAGAAATATGCTTGGTAAATGGCAATACGCACACCACCTATTAAGTGGTACCCAAACATAACTGGCAAAATGTGGGTGATTTTCACATCTGCCTGCACCCTTGGTTAGGGTGTTGTTGAGTTATGTTCTTTTTGTAATAGTAAATTTTGTCATCATATAATTTATTGTAGCTTTTTTAGGTTTGTAACATAAGGTTGTCTATTCCACATAATTATTTGGGGTTTTCTTTATTCTTTATACTTTCTTCCTGACACAATTTAGATTTCAGGGTCATGTTATTGTGGCTACAAATGATATAAACATATAGTATTCATTGACCGTCAGTTATTTTTTTAATCAACGAAAGGACAATCAGGTTTGGTAGTAACTTATATTATTTTTTAGAACTCTCCAGAAGCTCGAATATTTTGCCTCGTACACAAAATGGATCTGGTAGCCGAGGAGCAAAGGGAGGAAATATTCAAAGCAAGAGTGGAAGATTTGCAAAGGCTCTCTAGACCACTGGAATGTACCTGCTTTAGAACTAGTATATGGGATGAGACTCTGTATATGGCGTGGTCAAGCATAGTGTACAAATTAATACCTAATGTTAAAGCTCTAGAATCATCACTAAAGCAATTTGCAGCTATTGTGGACGCTGATGAGGTACTACTATTCGAACGCGCGACGTTCCTGGTGGTGTCGCACTGCCAGCGGCGGCCGCACAGAGACACGCACCGCTTCGAGAAGGTCTCCAACATAGTGAAGCAGTTCAAACTGTCTTGCTCCAAGCTGGCGGCGCAGTTCCAGAGCATGGAGGTAAGAAACAGCGTGTTCGCCGCCTTCATAGACGGGTTCACTAGCAACACGTATGTGATGGTTGAAATGTCAGACCCGAAAATACCTTCTGAAGCCACTCTGATCAACATACGAAACGCTAGGAAACACTTCGAGAAACTGGAGAAAGTTTCCTCAAGCGCGCCCAGCCAGTATCAGTAAGGCAAGCGTAGATTGTCGAGTGGTCAAATATGTCGTGCCTAGCACGGGAAACTCTTGCCAAAGCGAGAGCAAGACAGTTTGATTATAATCTGTGGATTGGAAAATAAGGGTCAGCACAGACCAAGCGGGAAATGCACAGATTACTAGCTAATATAATTATTGCCAATATTAAAGATATAGACATGCCTTAGCTTTTAAAATTTGATCATTGTGGTGGATATAGGAAATTCAAAAATGTTTTCATTTTAACCCTTTTATTATTAATTTGTTGTCCACTAAATTACGTATGGCTAAGCATTTTAATTCTGAAATAAATATTGTTCTCCTTTGTCTGCGCTAATTGTGTAAAGCGATGTAAATTTGATCTTATTATATCTGTAGCTATGTATAGTTCCATTACTTTATTATTATAGAAAAAGCCAAATCTAATGTTTATGCATGTTAATTTTACATATTTTGCATTACATACATAAATGCTTTGTTTTGATCAAAATATAATAAAAATGTTTAAACAATGATAAATAAGGCAAAAATTATAAGGTAAAGTTGGCAAAAAATATTATGATTATATTATTAAAAAATTAAACTTAAATTTTTGGATAACAATAAAAAAAAATTAAAATATGCAACAAATTGTTACTTGTTTATATAATTCCGCCACCGATTGTGAGTGTTTGTCTCCCCAGACAATAACATGTAGGATTAAATTTAAATTTATTAGTAAAGTTTAAAGTAATTTTGAAGTAAAAAAATGTCTTACAAAATTTCACTACTATAGTTTAGCAATAATATAATTAAATTTGTTTTATATAACTATATATTTAAATGTAACATAGTAACATAGCTTTATGTTTAAGAAAATTTTATTATTTAATATATACAAACATAGAACTTGTTTTTATTTCCTATTAAACATATATAACTTACATACCACTTAAAACACCTTTTATTGAAACTGTTATATTTTGCAAAAATTATATAAAATAATTAGTAAAAATTCCTTTTTATTCTTAATATCCTATACTTGTTCTAAAATGTAGAAATAAATTTGAAGGTGTAACTAATTATCCCTGTGTTGTATTTATTACTTCGGCCATTTTATAAATCATTTATAATTATAATTTATATACAATTACAAACACAAAAACTGTTAACGCTCATTTGTATATAGCTAATGTAAAAGACAAAATGACACATTCAAAAATATTGATAGTCTCATCAAGATTGCAAACTCGGTAAACAGACAAAAAATCATGTATGTTGTTTGAAAAGTGTTGCATCTATGATTGTTCTAAATTTAAAAAGTCCAATTTTCAACAATGTTGCTGTCACCGAAATACAAATAAACTTTGTTAGTACCATAGAGTAGAGTAAATAAAATGATTACTACTATGTTTGTACCCACTACTCTTATTACAATGTATACAGAGGAATATATACCATATTTCTAAAGGTTACTGACCTTCCTTTTGAAATACAAACTAGTGCCAAGAAGTCTAGCAAATTTAAAATTTCAATGCACATAATTGTGGTTATTATTGTGTACGTAATAAGAGCCTTATTAGATTATAGGCCGATAGAAAGTGTAGGGGGAAATGTAAAACATAATTGTATCCGACCGTTATGTCGTGATTGTCATCGTGGCAACGATATATTATATTCGGCCTATTAAAAAGCCTCCCGTTGTGTTGGTGATAATATTGATATTAATTTCTATATCTTAAAGCATCCACATAGTAAAAAAAAGTAATTTATGTTTGTGTAATGTTAAAACCAAGGTGTATGTTATTTTTGCAGTGCTATTTCAGATTTTGTGTATTATACTCATTTGTATTTCAACTTTTGCCGATCTCAAAATTAAAATATTTTTATACAGTGTGTAATAACGAAACCGTAAGCGTCACTCACCAAAAGCAAATGTTCGCTATTACCATAAATCAGCACAAATTGATATGTCTCTTCGAGTAATGTAGCTATAAGAGTTATAATACAATACAGTGATAAAGTTTGTAACAGTTGTCAGCGTTTTTCGCTTGTTATTAATTTATCCGCCTTATCCAAGGTCACGTAACAATAAATTGCAAGTTTTGTACGCAATTGTCTTTTCTCTGGCTCGTTTTCAAATTTGTATAAATAATTAGGTGCAATTGTGTTAAAAGATATTAAGTTTGTAGTTGGCTGCTGTTCCTATTGTTTATCGATAAATATATTCAATAAGCTGTACCCGGATACGTGTCGTGGTGCAGACTCTTTAAATAGAAAATTATTACAAATAAATATATGAAAAACACACGCGTATTCGTATATGTATATGTAATGTTATATATTATATTTTATAAAATGGAAATGAGTGTAGCAACCGAGCATGCAGTTCGCCTGCTGTAAGCCACCTGTAACCGATTTCAAATAGATCTACTTCAAAGTTGATTACTGTTGCGGTACTAATCCTGAGAGCTAAGTTAATCATTTTGTTATGTCTGTGGGTGTCGGCACCCTTCACACTATAGGTTCCCAACCTTTTATGGACTATAGCCCCCTTTTCAAGAAAAAAATTCCAACGCACTTGGCGTAATAGTTAATTTTATGTCTGTCAATGTCTATTTTTCTTTTTTATTTAATTATCTTATTTATGTTATTTATCTAATTAAGTATTTTATTATATTAAATTTTTAATTAGGTGAGTACGCCGCTATCGCCCCTTGATAGTCATAACCCTCCATTTGCCATTGCACTTGGTACCGCGCCTACGAAAAGCTCCGACGCCCATTATAGGTCAGGACTGCCCCTGCTAGGAACCTATGCTTCAAACTAAAAATTTCGAGTCAATAGACCCACTTTGAAATCTAATATAAAGTTTTCATTTTATATAACCTATAAAGCCTTAAAACATGGTCCGCGCTTCTTGAAATAATGCTCTACTACGAACCAAATACGGTTCATTTAACGATTTTTCCATTGACACGATTTCCTGCACGAACGCAGAATTACTCTAACTTATTACAAGTGAATATTGCTTTGGCTTTGTAAACATGCAATTATAGTGCAGTCAGTTTAATATTCTAGCTAGATAATTAATTAAGTAGATATATAAATCAGTACCTAAATCTGCTTTATTGTACCTTATCGTAAATATATGTCTGTGATTCGTTTTGGTTTGTAGTATAAGGTAATTCAAATGCCTACTTTATGTTTTTAACAATATCTGTAAGAGATTTGTACACAATAATGCAATATGATTAAAAGCCTCTACCTTCTCGCCGTTCGTTATTTCGAGTTTTAATAAAATTACGGTTTCTACTAAAATGAAAAATATTTTTTTTAAACATATATTAGTGTATCCAATTTTTAATGTCAAGAGTGACTCATTTTTTTTATGTGGAGTTTATAATAAATAGAGCAATGCAAGAAAGTACAGGCTTTAATTAAATTTTTTTTCATTTCATCCCCGCTCAGTTACCATACTGCATTCCAAAATTTTATTTAAATTTATGTCAAGTTTATTGTAATTTAATATATCATTTCCACCTGTCCATATTGTTATGTATTGTACTAAACGTAGGCTATTTGCAATATATGTATGGATGGAGCTGTAGTTGCCATTCTAAAAAATTGTATCAAGAAGAAACAGCTCCAAACAATTCAAAAACTGTTACACTTTGTTTTATTAAAAGTTTGCATTACATCGGATATAACAGCACTGCAAACTACAAATATATGTAAATTGTAACATATCATTAGGCTCAGATCATCAGATGAATATAACCCTCGATATATGTTCGGAACCGTTATTAAATTGTTTAAAAATATTTTTTAAATATATGCTTTTTTAAATTTCACCATAATTTTATTGTAATCCCAAAAATTTAGTTTTTTCAGCACTCACTATGTTCAGTCGTTAGGACAACAGAACAAGTCATAGAAATGAAAAGTTATATATAAACATATATTTCAAAAACATTACCCTCCTGAGGGAGTTGGCTAATAAGTCTCTTAGTAGGTACCTAGTACCTACGTCACTATTTCCCGAAATAGACATATTCTACTCCATAGGTGGCAACCACTTGTTATGTGCCCAGAGCTTTTTTTCTATGTTATGAAGTAGCACACGGGCTTGCAGTCTACCTGCTGGTAAGTAACTACTGCAGCCCATGACAT
>DWIE01001588.1:0-10489 GCA_018248235.1 Choaspes benjaminii
GATTCCTTTGTATCGTAGTGTGCGAAGTGGGCGTGAAGCGGTTGTCAACAGTGACCTACTGCTCCCAACGACCATGGGCCCTAAATGTAACGATGCAGAGGGCGTTACGAACGTTGCGGATACTTAGTGGAACGCAGCCGACGTGTTAAAAAAGCATCACACAGTTTGGTAGATTAATTGTTTCTGAAATCATGCTATACTAATCATAAAAATAACTTACACTGTATTTACCCGAAGGTGTAGGCAGAGGTAAGTATCACCTACGTCGCGCCAGTTCTCGGTCGAGCAACTACTGGAACTTTTCCTGTCAGAAAAAAACCAATAGCACTTTACGCGGCTCGGGAATCAAACCCATGACCCTTTCGACGGTAGTCGCGTTTGCAAACACTAATCTATACCTAACCTACGAGGCAGCTATATAATCTATACTAATCAATTTTGAAAATTGGTATTGGAGGAGATGAAATCCATTTTATATTTATAAATAGAATATATCATCAACTATTGCCCAAAAGTCTCTTAAAGCAATATTTATATAAAGTATTATAATATTGCACTTGAAACTTAGTCAAACAATACTAAAAAGAAAGCAGTATTCAACAAATAATATAAGGGGATTTTAAAATTAATGTGGTTTTGCCTTTAATATATTTAGAATTGTTTTCTCACGCAACTATAGTTTTCTCACAACTAAATTCCTTGGATATAATATTGCTAGCTGAACCACCTGGTAACACTGAATAATATGACGCGTCATTTTGAATTGTGGATTAGCGCCAATTGTGCGTGGCGTTCGACAGAGAAGGATTAAGGGATGAAAGTAAATTTATGTATACCCGTATCTATTGGGTATCGTGAACCATTTTTGGTTTATTATATCCTTGTGCAAATTTAATATAGTATTATACGTTATTGGTCGTTTCCATTGTTTTAATATAACTTTACAATACTTTTAATTCTAACAATATATATAACTACAGCTAATTAAAATTAGTAACAAATGTATCTATATAATAATACAGTTACTACGATATGTTATATATGATGATATGATACTCATAGTTTAAATAATCATATCTTTTGGAGGATATTTTAATAAATATGTTGGTATATGTATAATTATATTAATTTATGGGTTCTAAATTAAAAGCGATCAGTTATTGGGAGACTAGTTTATTTCAAAAGTCACTTATAAACTAATAACTTAAACTACGATCAACAAACAAAAACCAAAACTTTAAGCGTAAAATAATATATGCTTTACATAAATACACAGGGATATTGTGCCATAAATTATAGTTTTTTATTTAATACTTTTCGGAAAGGTTTTCTTCGTTACAGCCAAAAATTTAATGCTCTTAAATAATTTTCTCAAATAAATAACAATAGGTGTGTAATTATTAAATAACTTATTTTGTCACATTGCACATGAACTAAGGTTGTATGTAAAAATAAGTTGACAATGATTTTATAACATTACTCGTGAGTACATATTTAGTAATGTAGATACAGGTTAAAAATATAATATTATTACTTTAAAGAACGGAAATAAACTTATTTTTGACATTTCGTCAACTTTTGTTAAATAATTGTATTAGTGACCAGTAATCGAATAAAGTGCAAGCATAACATGTAACATAGTGTTTCGTTATAACATTTTAAGAATCACTATAATAACGAGAATCGTTTCGATTTTATTATTCTTATAGAAGAAATTAATAAATTTGAATTTTGTAGATTGATCATCAATGTATGAAAACAGTCAAATATAATTTTCGATTACATATCGGTTAATTCCAACATTGCAATACATAAACCTTATCCTGTGAATGTGAGACTCGAAACTAAATAATACTAAACGAACAGTAATAATTTTGTGAACAAGAATATAAACTTAGTTGGTACATACATTAAAATGAACACAGTGTTTGGTAGATCTGTGCATCTTTAACTACATTCTACTAAATGCAATCTAAATTATTTACTATGTGGCGGTTAGGTAATAAGCTTTAGCTATTAGGTAGCAGATGCGGCCATAAGTAAAATTAAAAAATTAAATATAAATATACAATTTAAGAAGTAGATTAAGTGATCATTTTATTCACCACACACAAAAACATAAAGACGTTCAAGTCTATAGCTATACCAAAAAGTTATTTAATCAAGGGAGTGATTTGTAGAAGTTATTCTTCTAATAAACTATTATTATAATACTACAGGTCGCAAATTAACTGTAGTTACGTTATAAAGGACACACTACGTAGAGATTAATTACTAACATTGGATATATACGAGTATATGGCAAATTGGTAATAAGATCTCTTCAATCAGATTTTTCTGTAACCATTTAGATAAAAGTAAATATAAAAAAAAAATCATATACTTCTTTTGTATATTTGCATACAGATTATAATAAAACCACTTCAGAATGTCTATCATACTCACAAACATTACGAATTCCATTATTTTATTTAGCTGTCTACCTAGTTTTGTAGCTGCATATAATAAACGTTATAATTGGCTTTATGAGATAACTGAATTTTATAAAATAATCATTCATTCATTCGTCTAAATAGTTTTTATGTTTTTCAGTTGGCTGTGGCGTGCATTCGTTATTATAAATGTATGCAAATCATGATAATAGTTTTTTTATTTAGTGTTTAGGTTTTGTTTTTGCAATATAGAACAAATTAATGAAGCCTTCAAGTAGTATCTCGTTGTTATTTTAACCTCTCTATAGTGTTATATCCAATCAACTACTTTGACTTGAGTTTGAATAGCATTTTCAACTCTCCCTACAAAACATGCAATAATAATACAATTAATGCTAATACATTAAACAGCCTCTTAAATAACAACCTCATAATAAGATTAGAACAAGAAGTTTTCTTATATATTAACCACAACGTTTTTAAATAAGACACTGCATTTAAATAATATTACCAGAAGGTAAAGAGGTAAAGCTATAAGAAATTAGCGCACTACGTCAACAAATCGCTATTTACCTTCACAATAAGTACTTAAAACAATAGCAGAATTCAGTCAAAGAACAGTTATGAATTACTTATATCGTCAGCTCGATCAGGAGATCAGCTCGCGAGGACAAAGGAATGCATAGCAAACTGTTCATTGTATTTTATACTAAGTAGTTGAAAGCTTACATAGACTTTTCTGAATAATTCTCTGTCAATATTTAGGAGAATTCAGTGCAGCATCTTTAAGCAATTATGTGATTTATACTTATATAAATACGAATATTACATTAAAGATATATTACTATCCAGTAAATATCATTATAATAGATTCAAATTAAACAATGAAGATCAATACTTACGCTTAAACTAGGAATAAGGAAAAATTGTCACATTACATACATTTCAATCACAATTTGATTCAGTCATTCATATATTATTCATTCAATTAACCCATCCAACTCACTTGAATATCGAATACGTCAAGTTTACTTGGTAACCAGTTGCAAGGGTACAATAACTGGAACGTTTGGGGCGTGATGAGCGGTGTGAATACGGATGTGTTCTAAGTACCGTCGCTGGTTTTCTGGATTGCTCATGACAGAAGCGACAAATTCTGAAGTTTCTTTTTGTAGATCGATAATCTTTTGTTGGATGAGTCTGTTTTTGTGCATGAGTGCTATGGTCTTCCAGGCCAGCTCGATGATGACGCGGTTTTGAGCGACCTTGTCAATAACTTGCGGGGGTTGGATGTACACACGAGGGGGCGCCACTCGTTCCTCCGTCCTGGAAGTCGGCGAGGCCAACCACTGCAGGCGTTGCAGCCGTCTCGCTTCCCTCAAACGAATTAAATGGGCTCCTGGAACAATGGAAAGCAACAATTAATTTAGAAATTCTTTTATCATTAACGAAACATTAACATACTCGGTTTGTTACTTGAAATAATTCTAGATTCTGTTAGTATTATAATACAAACTTTAACGTAGAATAATTAATTTATTAAGTCACCAATACCGAACTAGTCAACTGCCAAACTCTATATAAACAAAATCTGGGCATAAAACCTGTACTCTAATAGCATATCGTGTCAGTATCACCTGTTCTATAAAATTTCTCATTAACCAATACTTCAGAAATTTCGGAATGGTTCGGATACTGCTCTACTCCGTTCGTAAACTTAAGCCTTTATTAATGTTTATTTTAATTGAGCGTATATGAATGGATGTGGCGCTACGCCAACTGACTTGTTCGTTGCAAGGTAGTTCAGATAAATACGGAAATAGGTCCCTTAGGTCATCGGCTCATCTGCAGTTGTTTTGCCGCCACTCTACACAAAAACTTCTATGCAGAATATTGCTTTTACATATATTACACGTTTAAAGCTCAAGAAACGCGTTCTTAAGTTCAAAATGTGTAGCGATTTGATATTTTATTTTGGATTTCTTGTGTAGTGTGTAGGAAAAATGAAAAGTAGGAGACCCGGCTTAAGTTATAGAAACATGCGCATTGTTGCGAGTATCATTAAATATTCCTATTGTTTTGATGTTAAGCTCTATGCCAACGCCCCGGTTTAAAACGTCATAGATATAATTAATATTTCGTATTATTTACGCGCCAGTGTCTAATGAATTGAAAAAAAATCAAGGATATAAACGTAACGGTAATTCTTCTGTGCATTTTTAAATTGTATCCGTAACATATATACAATTATATATATTACCATATAAATCGGTAGAATGTGTCTGTACATTCTAAGTTTTTGTAAATTTTTGCGATTAATATTCATTTTATGACTGATTGATATCAATCTACCATTAAACGATAGGCCATATAAAACATCGATGAGCCTAATGATAACAAAAAAAGAAATTTGTAAAATGTTATTGTTGTATAAAGCTCGTATTTCATATGGTCGTATTGTGCGCAAATTGTATCAACAATCCGGTTGACAGATAGATGATGCTCCATCGCGCTCTATGTTTAAAAATAAACGTTAAACAACGATTACGATGTGCAGGCTGCAGTCACGTTCCAATAGCGCACGTTCAAAAATCGACCGCCAACAAAAACACGACGCATGTAGTTGCCACGTGAGGTCTCGGCGGGAATTTACAGTAGGGCTGTCATGTTACATAACATGTATGTATGTTCGATATAGACACATCGATATATTGCCGCAATATTATGTTCGTAAAATAATAAATAAACACTTTTGGGTATAATCATGTAAGGTTACCGAAATGTTTTTTTAATTTCCTCTTTTTAAAATTTCGCCCGGAATACAGCAAATACTTTTTGAAATTTGTATAAACGTCACGAAATCACCTACATTTCACCGATATTCGACTACGAATATCAAATAGCTGACGATGTAGCAACCTTAATTTCAATGTTCTACGACGCAGCTTGCTACGCGACGCAAAAGTTCACAATACTTTAAGCTTCTAGGTATAACTGAAACCTTCCTTCCTACTTTGCCACTTTGGTGGCCTATACAGTTCAACTCATTCTTGTTACGTACATGTTACACTAAAAACGTGACCTTTATATGCCTTTATAGTGATAACGTTGAGGTAACCCACGTGAAGGTAATTTGAGCTTGTTATATAATTTATGCTAATGAAGCTGTTACATATGTAGTGTAAACAAAATTTTTTTTGTTCAAATATAAATACATAATTACGTTTAGTCATCCAATACCATTTTCCTTGTGTAAATTTATGGCCAAATTAAAATTGATTCATTGGAATTTACAATATCCCCCATTTATGAGGAAGTTTTGACTTCTTATGTTTGCCATGCAAACTACTTTACATTTGTTGCGTCACTATTTATCGGGAGCTACGATTTATTTATCATGCGACATTGTTAGTTTTCAATCACCTTGTAGTTTAGAGGATATAAAAGAGATTCCAAAAATAATTAGCGTATACATTTCAGTAGTTATATAATAAGCTCGACTTTAGTTAAAATCTATCCTCTTATTAACATTTAGATTTCGTTTCAAATTGGTACTGCTATGTTAGTAAGGGGCTATAGCCAGTCTACCCTCCTACTCAATTTTCCCCCTCGGTAATCACAAGTCTTGCCTTTATGCTAAATAATCCCCACGCAAAGGGTTGGAAGGTTTACCTTCAAATATAATTTTCTACCAGCAAAGAAGATATTTTCTCTCTGCAATTTTCATTTTCAATTTACTGTATACTGTGTCCTACTCTGTCATTTATTATCATTTCATTCTGTATAATACTCAAGAACTGGAGAATGATTAGCATTGGCCTGTGTAATTATTGAGCATACAAGAAACCAATTTATTCCATTGCAAGGTACCGCTTCCGTCATACATGTCGTTTGGCCATAAAAATCATTATCATTGAGATTTTATGAGTAATACTGACGTAAAAGAAAAATAAATAATTTCTCTCGATATGACGGTACTAATTACACGTGTTGTATTTACGATAAGTTATGCGTTACGTCAACTCAACGTCTACCTTTATCGATATAGCTGCAATAGAATATTCTAGATGCATTCGGTTTCTTATTTGTGTTATTAGTTACGAGCTAATTGCGTTAACCACTTATTGCGTTAAAACTAGCCGTTCCAAATAAGACTCCTATTTATAGTGCCTTTATGTTATGAAGTAGCACACGCGCTTACAGTCCATATGATAGTGATTGGCTGCTGCAGCTCATGGCATCTGTGAGCAACGCTACTGTTGCGGTGCTACTCCTGGAAACATGTCTTGCGTATGCTATTACATCCTTGCACAGAAATACCGTAGCGCGAACTCTCCTGTTTCACAGCACACATGCGACAGTGGTACCGTAATCATACGTATATCATATAGCAATGTAAATAACTTTTAAAATAATGTTTAGTTGAATAAAATATTCTATCTTATCTGAAGGATGTGAGGAGGCATGGGGTGGTCTAGACGTGTGGCATGTCAATGAACTCTCAGGTACTTGCCTGATGCCATTATGACGGTGCATGTAATGTATAAGGCCGCTTTCACACTGTTAGCAAGAGTTATTGACGTGTGACGCTAGCCTATTTTTTACTGTTACCAATTTTCTTTGCGTTCAACTTTATCATAAGAAAATATTTTTTTACGAATAGTATATGCTATTTTATTACCTAAATACGAATGACAAAGTATTTATTATAAGAAACTATGGTAAAGTTGTATCTAGACAGTCAGTATATGTAGTAGTTCATTAATTCAATTGTTTATAGATTACAATTTGGTAACTATGACTTTCTTTGTTTACAATCTATATATCATAGCATAATAAGAACATTAACAGGATTTTCAAATGTTTTTTTTAAACAAGTACATATTGAAAGTATGTAATGTTTTTCAGTGTAGAATCAAGATAATTGATGTTTGCCTATGTACATGCGAGTACAACGCACGGCATTATTTGTAACATATCAAGTATTCTACATTCGTGCATAATTACGTAACTGAAAATCATAAGCAGTTCAATTATGTACTTATGTCACTTATGTTATTGTAAAAATAGATTAAACGCATATAAATTTACTTTTCTCATAAAAAATGTTTGCTTTTATATCTTTATCTAAATTATTTATTTTTTTGCATAAAAAACTATTCTTAATAATGTTTGTAGTGAAATTCTTTATTTTTTTAAAACTTTAAATTATGATCCTGTATCTTTTGCGGTTCGTATTATGATAAAAATAAATTAATGCATCGGGAAAAAATTATTATATATACATAACTGCAAATACACGTAAATAGACAAATCTGCTTATAATAACGACCGGTTGCGTCTGTGTGCGGTAGGTCAGTGCCTTTGGCGAGCTGTTTGTTTTAGTAAGACAATGACATATTTCTGGTTAAAAACATATACGCACCTTTTTTAATTTTTCTTGCTCGCTTCTCACACATTTTGCCCGAATAACACAGTTTGCTATCAACACAACACTTGGGGTCGAAGTGAAAAATCAGCTCAATATCGACTTGAGAGTGAAAATGTAAACGCGTGCGTACGGCTCGGGCTCTGGACGTGAAGTAGTCGCAAACCCGTCCGTATCGAATTTGAAGGCTCGCTCGATGCGCGCTGGGCGTTGCGCGCGGCTAGAGTGAGATGGAAAGTTGTGTTGTCATGCGAAAAATCACGTTTACACCGCGTATACTGTTCCGTTCCTGTTTTCAGCACTACGATTTAAGACTATAAATTCGACATATTATAAAACGCCTTTTTATGTTATGAAGTTGCACGTGGGCTTGCACTGCAGTCCACCTGGCAAGTGGCCACTACAGTTCATGAACCACAGTGGCGGTGCCACTCTTGAGGACATAGATCGAACGCCTCACACTCTGCATTCTGGGGACCATACACCTTTACATCAAAATAGAAACAGAGATAACACCACAGTTTCACCGCACAAATAGGTGTGTTACGCACCCAGGCGAACAATTTCTTCAATTATCTGTTTAAAAAGCACTTGAATAAGATAAAATAAGAAACCATTGCCTATTACGCTAGATTTAATATAGAATCGACATAATTATGTCTTCCTTTATACCACTTATACCTACTTTAAAACATTTTCTTATTGATATGTTTTAACACTGACACCAACTACTACTTACTTATTACCTTCATATGTTATACCGGGAAATTTATTATCCATTCATATCATTTACGTTTAGAAATTCCACAACTATTTTTCCATTCTTAAATTTTGCATGTTCTTCCCTCTCATATTTGACCTATATCCTTATATTAAATACGTCTCGACTGAGCCGTTGAAATTTCCCTTTGAAACGGCAACTTTCCCATTTCAGATGTAGCAATACGACGCGATGCCTGATAGCCGATCCTCGCATGGTCAAGCACGTGTCATGCTTGACAAATTATTTAACAACACTATCTCTCTACCATAGAACTAAGGAAATATAGAAATGGTGAATTAAGGTTTAAATATATATAGTCTCTATATATAAAATTTCGGTATAAGCGGATTCATAATTCCTTTCCCCATTAAAGATTTGGCCTATTTTCATAACATTTTTTAAAATAATTATGGTATTACCTCAATGGTTCTTGGTTATAGTTGAACTCTAGATGGCGCTGTTGTCGAGATTCTTTTTTTAATTTCCCAACCAAATATTTGTTTTCCATTTCACCAGACTAAGTTACAATGAGTGACAGAGTAACGACTCGGTGAATACATAATCTATAAATGCACTTACTTTTGCCAACAAGAACAACAATGGTTGCACATTTGTATGAGTAATATAAATAAAAGTTGTCCACGTGACGTTTTACTAAAATATGATATATCAGCTGGTTTTAGATTACAATAAAGAAATTTCAGTCTGCGTGTGTTTATTTATAATCGTGACATTTAAAAAGTTACATTGAGTTGAAATGTCTCGACGTTGCGTGACGTAGCGGACTGAGCTTCGGCACCACTTAGCTTATTGAGTGCTATTGCTACTAGTCTATATAATTCTTAGCTCTGTGCCGCGCACGTTGTGTGTGACGTATGTGTAGCGAAGCAACGCGACTAATGACTCACCGACGTATGTACGCGCCACGCCGCGCCCGTCTCTACACGCTACACCTTCACCTCCATCCACAGCGTGGAGCTATTCCCTGAATTATTTAGCCAGAGCCAGCTTGTAATGCTTTAGTCACTACTAAGTGGTATTTCATTAGAAATTTGATTCTAGTTCTGCCATAGCTAAGGTTATTTTTAGCTGTTTGTTGCTCGCAATTTCGTCCGCATAGATATTGATTTATACTTGTACTAATATGCAAAATTAAGCCTTACGATCTATGTCCTCAAGAGTGGCTCTACATCTGAGCTTGCAAATATCATGGGCTACAGTTGCCACTTACGATTAGTTATACTGCAAGCTCATGTCCAAATTTTTAATTAAAATAAATATATATAACCTATGTGATACACATCAGTAACAAACATCTATCCATCCTTTCAAACTTTTATAATTGTAATATTATTAGGATATCGTTTTTAAATTAAATATGATTGTACAGGCTGTCTGATCAGCATTTATTTGTTATTATACGTTACTTTAGGAAATACAATACGATTTTCATCACCTTTTCATCATCAAAATTCTAAAATAGATTAAGCAACCTTGTCAAAACAATGATTAAATAAGGTTAAACATACTAGACGTAAACGACAGTATCTGTTTGCTAATCACTTTGTTTGTGTTGTGGCGTGTTTGGAATTAACCGATTTTTGTCGTGGATTGAACTGGTTTAGTCAAGACGCAAGCCGTTGTTATATTTGTTACGTGTTTATAATTGTAACCGTATAATAATTGTAGAGTAATAATGAACTAAAAATACGTGATAAATGACTTGATGAGTACACAATATATGTATTAGAGATTATTAATAGATAATGTATTATTTAAATTAACCAGTTTTGCTTTGATCATTAAATTATTAAAATAAAAAAATGATAAAGATAAAGATATATAACAAAGTGCCTAAATATATTC
>DWIE01001589.1:0-10484 GCA_018248235.1 Choaspes benjaminii
CTGCAGTAGCTACTTACCAGCAGGTAGACTGCAAGCCCGTGTGCTACTTCATAACATAAAAAAAAAATAAAAAAAAATAAAAAAAATTAGTGATTCACTGCTTTATCTACTTACTTTAAAGGCATATTAGTAATAGCTAAGTTAAACTAACATATAAGTGAAAGACAATTGTTGGTAAGAATGAAAGTATACACGATAAAGTTAAAAGTTACGTTCTTTTAAATATGTATGTATCTGTTGTATTCGTAATCTAATAACATATAATTTCATCATGATCTACTTAATAAGGCTCTAACACTGGCAAGCTAATAGATCAGACGTAAGCTTAGGCATTGCCCAAATAACTATGTGATAAATGTTTTACAGGGATTCCTAAAGATATTGTATAATAAAGCAAAGCGTCCAAATATAGAAGTTTAGAAATAAAAATTCGCCACCTTATGTGGCGTATGTGAAAGTTTGTACGGAAGTTCGCCATTTTTAATTCATTGATATGCCATAGCATATCCATGGGAAATCCCATCGAGCACAAGACTAGTATTAACACAGACTAGTATTAATACAGTCACCTACATGAAGTCGATGTACGTTTTTTTAATGAACCCATGAGACTACAAATTTAGCGTCATTCAAATAATAGACAATTTTAGGAGAGTTAGTACAGTTCCACGACCAAGAATAAAAAAATCTTCACGTGATGTTGAATTGCCACTATGCCTACCATCATAAAAACAGGCGCAGTGTTCTGTTAGAACTCGGTTATAAATGCGCTGCTTCTCCTGAGGGCTAAGATGGTCATGGCAAGAGGCCTCATCGATCCTGTATGTGTCGGCTGCCGCTCAAGCTGAAACACAACTCATAAGAGTTATATTAGCAGCATAAATAGGTGTGGTGGTGGTACTTACCCGAGCGAACTTGGATAGATTCTACCACCAATAGAATTGAAAGTTTAATATTGTAAACGAAAGCTCAAGTGTTATGAACTAGAGACTAATTGCTACGTAGCACAACATGGTAATCTCATTGATGTTTCGAAGAATTCTAATTACTAAACATAACATAAATTGTTATTGTAAATCTATCACTATTTAAACTTGTAACTTATACGATGACATAAAGACTTTTTGTTTACTGTTTAAAGTGTTATTGCAAAAATATAACCGGCTTAATTACTAACAATGATGTCGCAGTAAATCAGGGTTTAATGGTACTCCGCCATCTTTAAATAAAGAGGATTATTTTATAAAGACAATACACTGGACATCGTCCGACATTTGTTCAAGATTTACAACGCTAATAAAACATTGTTAATTATTTTAAATAGGTACATTGCTAATGTCGTCAGTCTCCTGAGCCTCGATGTTTTACGACGACAATAAAAATATGGCTACACAATACGCCTTAAGAGTACATTTAAATAATCCAAACACATCTACAAGTAAACGCCATCGGCAGTTTATACTTCACGGCTTTTTATGAGACAGACCGCAGCTTAAGCGTATATCAGTAGCAAGAAAGATCGTAAATAAAATTAGAAACGCTACTAGCACGTACATGCCATATTATATTCTCGCAATAATGTCTGCATACTAATATGTTCTATTAAATTATTTTCAATCATGACTAGCAGACATAGCTGCGTTAGAAGAGAATTCATAATTATACATTCATACATACGTACACTCACGCCTTTGTCTCTGTAGGGTAGGCAGAGACAATTGATTGCCATTTATTCCGATCCTGACAAACTGCGCGCCTATACATTCATTAGTCCTTTCATACAGAGTCGTCGGTCTCGTCTACTTTCATCAACATTTTTCAAATTCAAAACCACTGATTTTCTATGATCTTTACGCATTTGCAGTCAATTTCTCAATCACAGTAAATTCATAAAACACACTAGTTTTACTTTTAATGTTATGAAGTAGCACACGGGTTTGCAGCCTACCGTCTCCTGGTAAATAGCTACTGCAGACCATGACATCTGTTATCACAGATGCGGTGCTACCCTTGAGGACATAGATCGAATGCCTCGTATTCTGCGTATAGTGGCTATCACACCCTTACACCGAAACACAAGTAGTGCAAACACCACTGTTTCACGGTACAAATAGGCGTGACGGTGGTACCGACCCAGTCGCACATATTCTCATGTTCTACCACCCGTAAGGTTATTCCAGACGTGAAACAAATTTGAAAAATTCGTCTCACCGCGGGAATCGAACCCTCGGCCTCACGTTTCGCAAAGCGGCTCATCGCCGTCTGCGCCACGGAGGCCGTAGAATCGCACTGTCGCGATTAATTATGAAGGTATACAGTCTGTCACAGGTGTGAGTAACTACAAGGAGTCACTGTACCTACTTACCAAAACATACGCTTTAAAACAAGTAAAAAGAGATTATAATGTCGTCTACTAAAAATAATACTTTCTACATTCTTACATGCCAAACCGCTATTCTATAAGTCAATATCGACATAAACAGTAACTAATAGAAAAGTAATAAATAATTTTAAAACATACTCTAATACGAATAATGCAGTTATTGCAGTGAAATAGACCCGAATTTTATTAAATGTTTATTCAACAACCGTTAGTGATTTGCCAAATACAACACGCAAACAATTCGAGTTTCTAATATGTTAGGGCGAAAAGCATAGTTAAAAGTTGTTAATTATTCGTGTTTCGTTGAGCAGAGTACCTACATATTGTATATTCTCACTGGCGCCGCCGCGACTTTACGGGGACAATAAAAATGTGCGACGACGTGTACGTCAGTTGCACACAGCACAGCGTGTATTTCAATGAGTTAGCACTAACGTCATGACACACGTTTTACTGGAATCGCCTCTATATCCGCGTTACTTCTACTGTGAGCTGAATGGAAATAAATTACTGTGGCAATTTAAATATTAATGGTCTTGCACTATGGCAGGGTTGGTGTGCTGCATTGTGCCCTCGCCGGTTAGAATGAAGACGTTTTTTATTTATTCGTATTTTGGAATCAAATTAAAATTGTGATGATCATAATTTTCACAATACACGAGTACGGTCCAACACATAAGGTCAATAACATCTAACTGAAATGATTATTATTTAAAGACGTGTTACATTCTTTATTGTTTAAAATATAAATCACTTACACATCATACTAGCTTGCAATAAGTAGTGGCTATTGTTACATTAATTGTTTTATTACACATAGATCGAAGCGCGTTTGATCTGTCTCTGGGGACTCCAAAGCCAAACTTCCTTGGATAACGAATAAGCACCGCTGTCCGAAGGCGAAATGCTGCCAAGGGTATTGGGTATAATGCCACATATCACAGATGCGGATCTAATTTTCAATGTATTATAGTATTAATAATATATCTCTTTTTTCATTGTACTTTTAATGTCATGTTAATTAGCAAAATAGAATAGTTATTACAATTAAATACAATTCTCTTCCAGTACATTTATTTCCATGTAAGGAGCCATTGGCTAAAATTCTAACCAGCTCAGTGCAACGAGGCCATAAATTTGTCAACGTCTCGGCTGTCGGCAGGACAGGTTTCCACCTATTTACTAAGCACATCGATCCCTGTTCAGAATCCCAATCATTGATTTTGGCTTCAATTGCATCGTACATGTAACTATAGGATTTTTCATATATAGAATTTATTCAAACAATTTCAAGTATTTTTAATGTGTTTGCTAATCGATGATAGCGATAAGCCTAATTTTAATTCCATGAGTATGCCAAATTTTCAAAGATAATTTGCTTGGTTGCTGCACCACTTCTACACTGCTATGTGTTTCTAACAGTCCGGATTTCAAATATTAATTCAATTCAATTATATCAATTATCTTTTGTTCTTCACAAATAAAATAACTACAAGAAATATTTTGGATGACATTGTTTTGTGTATGTAAATGTTTTCCTGTAAAATAAGTGCAGTTAGTTTTTACTTCCAGTAACTATTAAAATACGTATTTGAAAGAACATACTTAAAGAAAAAAGTATGTTGGATATACTAAGATATGCATACATAATATAGCATACTTTTGTTGAACCAACAATACAATAATTTAATAATATTCTCTAATTGTCCTCAGTGTAAATCAGGATCATCGGGGTTAACGATTTCTAGCGCTTTTTTTCGTTTTGTTTAATCATAATTTATTTTATCTATTTTATGAAAATTAGAGTAACTAGCGGGCATAGAGTTCACCTGATGTTAAATGACTACTGCAGCCCATGACAACCGTAACTGTCCCAAACAGACTAATTGTACTGTTCAACGTTGGTAACGATTGCGTTGCCACTCTTGAGGGCTAAGATGATCGCCTCATGTATCCTGTGCGTGCCGGCTGCCACACCCTTCAAGCTGAAACACAATTCACAAGTGCTATTTCACGGCAGGAATATACAAATATACAAATTTTACGAAATAAGCTGTAGCTCTCATCTACTTTACTATATAGAAGGATTTAAAAAAAACAGTCATTTTATGTAAATTTTCATATTACTCTACTAACCCCGGAACAAAATGATTAATGACTGTTTTTGCTCAATAAAGAAATCCTAATAAACTATCAATTGAATCACAGCAAGATCAGCCCCCATAAAACTTAAAAAGTTTCATGTATTTATTACGGGCACAAAAACATTCCGGAATCAATAGTTATAATTGAAATGTTCCACATTGTGGTCTCAATTTCGGATCCCACGTGATATTCTTAGAAGATGTATAGAGCGGCACCCCGCTGCGCATTCGCCTGTAGTGTCAAAATGTCCACGTTAACCCACCCCGCCGACACCTATAGCTTTCCGTCCTGTTTGGCACCTCAACACGAAATTAAACCTTATTCACATTATATTAAGAACGATACGATCTCACGTTGGTATTCTTAAATTTGCGATGCCCTAAATCATGTGATAGATCTATTGCTTGAATTTTTGGTTCGAAGTGAAGTTGATTCAATAGTTACGATTACGTTTTGAAGGGTTCCCAGAAGGCTTTACTACGAATTCAGGTTGTCGTCAGTCACTATGTGAGAGAACAATTGTATTGTCTGGTTACCTATGCGCAAGTATCTTTTTTTTTTCCTCCTTATTAAAGCATAATTGTTTGTTTTAATACAATTGAGGTCAATTAAATTAAATTATCCTTACAACAAAGGATAATATTATTTCGGTGACCTCAATTGTATTAAAACAAACAATTATGCTTTAATATCAAACGTGCTTTAATTACCCCACAATTACGGGAATGTTTCAGATCTTACCTCCCATAAAGGTTAAATATCCGGATGACTGAGGGTCCTTTACATTTTAATTTTGATGCCTTAATTGTGCGAATGATGCGGTAGAGAAATCAATATCAACAATGCTAGTACTCCGAAGATTCCAGAGATTTAGTAGTCTGTTTTACATATTTATTTACGCGGTAGTTTGTGTTTTTCCAGAAATTACACAAATAGATAAACTTAATAAGCAAAACCCTATTACAAATTACAAAATTTCATCAAAATCGTTAGAGCCGTTTCGGATATATATATACACAAGAACTGGTGGTTTAAATATATCTATTATACCACAGAACTTATCCAATAAATTCGAATAAACGAATCTATGTAAATGACTTTACAAACAAACTATTAGTTATACCAACTTCCAGTTCCTATACCTATAAACTATTCTGCCGCCATGTATTTTATGGGTACGGTTAATTATTTCTTAAGTGATATTCAAATAGTGTGTCGCTACTGATTTTGCCATACGCAAGTGAAATCGTATATTCAGCTGGCGTTACTGTTTTGCTTTGCAGTCACATAATTGTCGAATTGACATTTTAATAGCCACGTAGCGGCTGGAATAATTAAGGCATATCATGATGTATCCGCCAAGACAATTATCCAGACCAGGTAGGATTTATTACTCTTTCGTTTATTTACCTTACTTCATTGTTGTGATTACTTCCCGAAAATTCACACAACCAAACCCGCAAGTCTAATCATATATCGAAAGTAGATAGAAATTGAAAAGCAATTTTAATGCAAAAAAAGAAAATGAAATCATATTTTCTTTTTTTTGCATTAAAATTGCTTTTCAATTTCTATCTACTATATGATACTAATGACTAATATGATTTCTGTTTACACTTTAGGTAAGTAATGAAGAACTATTTTTGGAAATTCACACCCTAAGGTGCTGAAAAAGGTATTGAAAGTTTGTATGACGCAATTAGTGACAATTCAATTAATTTTACGTTTTCTAGAGGAATATTATGTGTTGCAAGTTTGATATAAGTACCGTCTTGCCAATACGAGGTTTTATTTAGCTCAAAGTACTATTTATGTGTTAAAATAGGTATGATAAGGTAAATTGTATCGATTTCGCTTACTCATAGGCTTATAGTATTCTAAGGAGGCTGGAGCTGGTTGACGCAGCGGCACTCTCTCGGCACGCCCGCTAAATAAATTCATTAGTTAAATCACCGCCGGCGGCGTTTTATGTCGGTAACTTCAAAGGAGCAGTCTGCCGCCCTGCCAGGGGCGCGTTCGTCCAACTTTTTACTCAGAAAACTTTGTAAACAAAATAATATGCTGCGTCCGAATGTTTGATCCGTCTTTATTATCTGTATATAGAGTGAATGTTTGGCTAGCACTCTCTTTTCGAAGCAATTGTGCGGATGTAATAACATTTGAGTATGAACAATTACAACTTCTTTGAAGTCTATTTTGGCAGCAACGTTTAATATGAGTATGTCACTTAGGCAGAATAGAAGAGAAGAACTTTAGAAAATAATCTTTTAATCTTGCGGTTATCCTTATTATGCGGTCATACCTATTATTTTGTACACTGAGCACAAGGTATTTATCAATATTCCTTGAAAGACGTGTTGATTTGGCGTACCCATGTGTGTCCGGTGGCGCTCGTAGCAGGCAGCTTCATTCAATGCTTTTATTTTAAAGCGTCTGCTCCCCTCCTCTCGATCTGAGCAAGACGGACTCATAACGTGTGTGGTCCCAGGCCAAGGGATCGGCTGAACCCGCCAGTCGTCGGACGACTTCGTGGCTCAGAGCGGCAACATTATGGACCAAACCATGATGGCGGCTCAACAAACATTCTGTGTATGTTTCCAGACGGAGTTTGATTCAGTGCTGCTCGGGTCGCGCTAGTGTCTACACGCGATTACGGTGTCGTTAGATAGATAGTCGAAACTCGGCATCGTACCGTGTTTCGAACGGTCAGTGATAGATAGAAGTGAAGAATTCGGGTGTACAAGTGTGTGGTTATGTTGCGGCGAGTGATATGACAGCGTGCGCCGCCAGACGGATTTCAACCGTCTTCATGAGGATACTGGTGACAAGTCTGGCCCCGAGATCATGGTGGCTCCCGATTCCGAGGCTCCTTCGAATCCTCGGATAGCGGGTGCAACAAACGAGAGCCCCACCGCCGCCGAGGCGCGCCACAGCGCTGATTTGTATATACGCACCAGTTGGGTGGACGCAGCGTTAGCACTCTCCGAACTTGAAAAGGTTCAGTATCCACTATAATATCTGAGAATTTAGTGTCAAATTTCGATTGTCATATTGCACGTGTGATTGTTTTTCTGCGAATGTCAATCGGCCGAGGAACGCGGCAGCGCGGGGCGTAGCGCCCACTAGTGGTAGCCGTGCGTACTACAAGGACGCGCGTATTTTTAAAGATTTTATTCATTAAATAAAAAAGTCAATGAAAACTATCCACTTCTGCTTATGACGTACCATTATGCAAGTACAAGTATGAAATACCATCGATAAAAAGTAATAAAATTACTTTAGTTTTATAAGAAAACAAATGTTTATTGATAAATTTCCTTTTTAAAGTGTAGTTCGAACTTCGGAACCTTTCAATATAATTCGAAATGTAACACATGTTCAATATAAATACCGCATCCGCAAAAAATATTATTGTAGTAACAATATTCTTGCAAAAACATCCCGTAAGTGGAAGTGAACATGGTTGAAAATTATTAATCGGAATCGACGAAAACTTGAACAATTCCGAAATAAAAATAGCTTTGCCAATGGCTTGTAATGGTTAATTGTTGCAGTAAACGTTTACCCGTATAGAAAGCATTTAAATGGTTGTACTGTGTACGTATAGTGGCAGACGGGTTCGGGGAAGGTAGCGCTTTCCTAGAAGGCCGCACGCACGCTGCGCGGTGGTCCGCACCCCCGGCAGGGCGCCTTGCAAAACCTTCCTACTTTATAACACTATTAAAAAAAAAAGTAAGAAACAGGTGCATGTGCTTTACGAACTTTCCTTAGACTATACAAACTCTTAAACAACCAACGCAAGCTCGATAGTTTAGTAATAACCACCTAAACAATTCTGAGGTAAACGAGTAACAGTTTACGTGAAAGTTCAAATTGACCGTATACGCTACAAAAACAGCTGTGGCGCTGTAATGTTATGTATGAGTATAGGTAGAATGTTTTGGATTGAGTTATATTATAAGGCGGACGAGCGCATGCAAGATGAAGCAATTAAGGCGCAGCGGGTAATGGCGCGGGGGGCTGCGCACGCGCACCCAGCCCGCAGCGGCGCCGATAGAGACATCAACGCGAAGCGCATGCCATTTACTCTATTAGAGGAGAATTCTTTTCTCCTATTATAGTATTGGAGTCTTAATTGGTCAAAAATAAACCCTTAATGCTTCCAATATTTTGATAATTACGATGCATTATTGTTTAATGATAGTGATACGTGAAGTAGGTATTTGAGGAATATTTAAAACATCTGTACGAAATATTAATATAATACACATATTTTTTATTGATTAATAAACTTACAATATATGTATTGGCTAAACAATTTCTAAACATTTTTAAAAATGTATTTATTTATGGCTTGGTTATTATAAATATGAATATAAGAAAAAAAAAACTTAAGTCAGTCTCTAAATATTGTATGTATTAAGTAAAATAAATAATTTTATAACAAATAACAATAAATCTCTCTTCTAGAATCTTTTTACATCTTGTGAGACCGCACAAGGTTCGGCTCGTAGAATTGAGACATCTTGTGGTTTCCGATCTTTCTTCCCTTTCTTTCTTGATTAAGGAGCATTGGCTTTCCTTTTCTTTGAGATTCGTTCTCCATCTCTTTTCATCTTGCTTTTCCCACATATAGTGTATCTTCCTCCAAACATTGAGCACGCCGGCGGCGGGCGGCAGCTGCGCTGGAGACCTATAAATGATTGTTACTACATACACCCATGATTCAAAGCTGCAGCCTTAATGTTACACTTCTGGGGATTTTGTTTTCAATACGATGGATAGCTTGACTTACTTGAAAACCTAAGTACTTACCTATGTTACGTTATAAAATATATTAAAAGACGTTAAGTAAAATAATGCTTGATCAATTGTAAACTCGTCAAAATCCTTTCTAAATGTGTCACTAACATCGTTATTAACGTGATAATCACTGTATTAATTATACTTAACTGTCGTGTCTACTATGAGTAATATTTTATCGTATTTTACTTATCACGTTTATATAATTTGTTAAAATCAATAAGCACTTTAGATTTTTACCTCTTGAATACTCATTTTTGTCTACATATTCAATCCACCTAGATACAATATATAAACCTCCTTAATATATTTCTTTCCGAATTTAATCTCAGTTCTCGAATTTTGAATAGCAGCAGATTGGTATTAAGATCCCTATTTTTTGTATGGGCGGCCTAAATTGTGTAACTCTACCTTGACACTGATTAGCCACACGGGGGTATAGGGTTACTCTGAACAACTTAGTGGTCACCAGCTCAGCGGTCGCCGCAACACGTGGCATGCACACGCACCGCCGCACGCCGTTTTTCCCCATCATTGCCCATTGCTTCCGATTCAGTAGCTCCACTATGCCATATGTTAGGTACTACGCTAGTACACATATACTTTATTCACTTTATTATATTTGTGTTAGATTTTATGCCTCCAAAATTGATTCTATCGAAATTTGTGTCTAATATAAGTATTCCAATACTAGGACTAGTCACTATCTATATGTAATAAAATTACCAAAAATATAAACATATGTAGTAATAATGTTTTTTTTTTTCATTTTATATTATAAGACATAAATAAACATAGTGCGTAACAGATTTAAAGCAAATAATAATGGCTTATTCTTTAATTATTAACCTTTGATGCCATCTCCTTTTTAAACATGCGACTATTAAATTGGAAAGTTTACTAGTAACCTAGTGCATTATCGATAAATTCGATATCATATGGCTGTCCGAACCGGTTCTGTCCGTATGCCTAACTTGGCAACTTTCTCGACATTACTGATTTCCGTCTCCATAAAACTCTAAATCAATACGTAATTTACTGTATCGATTACGCCTATAACGTTAATGAATCGTTACGTTAATGAAAACGCATTGAAATACTGATATATGTAATCATATGGGTGGTAGAACCTATCCAAGTTCGCCCGGGTGAG
>DWIE01001590.1:0-10482 GCA_018248235.1 Choaspes benjaminii
GCGCCACGGGGACATGCTTTTCCTGAGCCCCGTCAATGGGGCGATGCTGTTTGAACAGCCCACCTCCAGTACTGAGGCGAACAACAGCCCATCTGGTGAGCTGGCGGAGCCAGGGCCATCAACCAGCAAAGCAGCCGGAGCCCAAGCACCGGCTAAACCAGGAACTCCGGAAGAAGATGAGGTGGATCAGGAGTTGTATCGTATGTCAGGCAGCATCCAGCGCCAAAGGGATGAGAAACTTTGCCGACACAACTCCAAAGGGTGCTGCGTGCACTGCTCGCCGCTGGAGCCCTGGGACGAGGGCTACCTGAAGGAACACAACATTAAGCACATGTCCTTCCATGCCTACCTGCGCAAGATGACCACCGGCAATGGAAGATTCATTTCTCTAGATGAAATATCTTGCAAGATTAAACCAGGCTGCAAGGAGCACCCGCCGTGGCCGCGCGGCATCTGCTCCAAGTGCCAGCCGGGCGCCGTGACGCTGAACCGGCAGCCCTACCGGCACGTGGACAACGTGCTGCTGGAGCACCCCGCGCCCGTGGACCGCTTCCTGGCCTACTGGCGCGCCACCGGCCACCAGCGCGTCGGCCTGCTCTACGGCTACTACGAGCGCCACCCGGACGTGCCGCTCGGCATTCGCGCGCGCGTGGCGGCCATCTACGAGCCGCCGCAGGAGACGTCGCGCGACGCGGTGCGCCTGCTGCCCGACGCGCGCGCGCCCGCCCTGGCCGACCTGGCCGCGCGCCTCGGCCTGCGCCCCGTGGGCTGGCTCTTCACCGACCTGCTGCCGCTCGACCTGGCCGCCGCCACCGTGCGCCGCGTGCGGGGCATGGACACACATTTCCTCTCCGCCCAGGAATGCATCATGGCCGGCAACTACCAAAACCAATACCCTAACGCCTGCCGCTACGCATCGTCCGGCTACTTCGGATCCAAATTCGTCACAGTCTGTGTCACCGGCGACAGCAACAACCAGATCCACCTGGAGGGCTACCAGGTGTCGGGGCAGTGCCAGGCGCTGGTGCGCGACGGCGTGCTGCTGCCCACGCGCGACGCGCCCGACCTGGGCTACATCCGCGACACCTCGCCCGCGCAGTACGTGCCCAACGTCTACTACAAGGAGCGCGACGCGTACGGCAACGAGGTGGGCGTGAACGCGAAGCGGCTGCCGGTGGCCTACCTGCTGGTGGACGTGCCGTGCGGCGTGGCGGCGGGCGCGCGGCCCAGCTTCTGGCCCGGCGCCGCCTTCCCGCCCGCCAACCGCGCGCTGCAGCAGCACCTGCAGTCGCTGCGCGCGCTGCACCTGCACCTGGCCGCCGCCGACTCGTTCCTGGAGGCCGTGTCCGACCTGCACGTGCTGCTGTTCCTGCTCACCAACGAGGCGCTGCCGCTGGCGCCCGAGGCGCTGCAGCCGCTGCTGGCGGCCGTGCGCGCGCGCGACGCGGCGGCGGCGGAGGCCTGGCGCGCCGCCCCCGCGCCCGCCACGCTGCTGCAGCTGGCGCGCGCCGCCGCCGACGCGGAGGAAGGGCCGCGCGGCCCGCCGCCGCACAGCGGCGGCGCGGGGGGCGGCGCGGGGGGCGGCGTGTGGACGTGCTCGCTGTGCACGTTCCACAACGCGCCGCACCTGGACGCCTGCGAGATGTGCGCCATGCCCAGAAGCAACGCGATGTAATATGGGTGGAGAGAAGCGCTAGTTCAGTTCAAAACTAAAGACAATGTTCGGTCACGGAGCGAGGCTCGGGAGCGCGCCGGCGGCGCCCCCTCCGGCCACCTGTTCCATACTTGATTATGTTTAGCTATGTTAAGGTATACAATACAACGTACCGCGCGCTGTACTTAGGGCCTTCCCGCGCGCCCCGCGCCCCCCGCGCCCGCCGCGGCGGGATTGTAATGAACTGTCCGGCTCGGCGGACGAGCGATCTTTTGATATGTGTATTTGATGTTGTGAGAAACTAGGGACATTATTGTTTTTAAACCTTACGTGGAATAAGGAATAAGACTTCGTATATTAATAGCGATATGTACCAATTTTAAATTTAAAGTGTAAGTGTAACGACTACCGCCACGGTGTAACTTTGGTCTCAGTTGTCGTGCTGTTATCTATGTCATCGCTTATGTAATGATGGCATCAAACTCCTTGTTGCCGGGGTTCTTGTCGTTGTCTCTACTCGTTCTGAAAGTTGCGACTGTGATGTCCGCTAGAGTAATACTTGTATAATACTATTTTAATTTATTATATTTATATGATAGAATCAGGACTCCCCCCGTATATTATATATGTGGAAATACAGTGCGTCCTAAACACCAATGAGTTTTATTTAATTAAGTATGTAGGTACCTCTCTTATACCACATCCTTATAAAATAGTTCCACTAGTGCATAGGTAATTGATCAATCATAAAATCGTTTGAGATATAACCAAATTATGAAGTGTAACAAAGATAAAATACCATAAAGGAATATGAGGAAGTTAAAAACCGTGAGGATTTTGTAAAAATATTTATTTATTATTTACAACATTGTGTCTAAGCGACGGGCGGGCGACGCCCTCGCCGCCGGCGCGCCACCTGGACCGCTGCTTTAGTAACAATACATGTACTGTCATTTATATAACACACATACAAATCGATTCCGTACAATAAAATTTCTTCAATTATACAATTAATTGGCTACTGTTTCGTGGGGAACAGTTCGTCGATCACCATCACACAGAATGCCACACCATAATGTAAAATTTAGTTTACTAGCTAATGCGAGATTGGAGTAACTAGGTAAGAAAGTACGTTAAGTTACAGTATTATCAGAACAGCGGCCAGAAGCTGGGCGTGCGCGTCCGTGCGGCGCGGCGGGGGGAGGGGGGGGGGGTCACGCACTCGTATAAACTGTAGCGCGGCGCGGCTCGGAGTGCTAATATAAGTTAAAAATATATGGGTACATCTGTTGCTACGCTCGTTTTTATGCTATTAAGTAGAGACGAGCACGCCATCCACCTGTCGTTAAGTGGGTACTACCAGCTAATGACATGTTTGTAATGACAACCGATCACAGATATGGTGCTGCTTCTCAAGAATAAGTTCAACCACCTCGTGTTTCGTACGGGCTGCCTGTGGCACGGTTACACAGGAGTGCGAGCTATTGTTTTACTATCGCCGTCATTTTTATTAAAACCTGCGGCACTGTCTCGGCCTGGCCGCTGGGCCGGTAACTTTCTGTTATTGCTTCACGTGACATTTCCATGGAACGAGTTACAATTTATACGAATGCATTAGCGGTTCACTGATCACATGGCTTTATCGCTGCTTCAAATAATATTCTCAATAACACGTTCTAACTGTATACAAGTATTCGTCACAAATGACAAAACCGGTTTCACGTCGAGACACGTGCTAGTTCCAGACCTCGCGATAAGCCGAGTGCGCAGTGATTACAGTACACACATCAAGGAAGCGAACGCGTCCACCGCCATTATTATTTTTATTTACAATTTTTCGAATTTTTTTATAACATTTCCGAACGGCGGCGCGTCGCAGCAGGCCGCCGCACCCTCGGCATGCTCCTCGCACTCTATCACAACACATACGATATTCTAAGTTACATTACATTAGGGCGCCCGCACGTGTCTCCCTCCGGCAACCAGTAATTCGTGAGCGATATTAAAATATATGCTGTAGGAATAATAAGTATACTCTCATATTGAACTGCAAATATCGCATCGACTACAGAAATACAAGAATGTCAAGAAAATTTAATTCAGTTTCAACTACATTTTCTTGTAACATGAAACGCGATGAGCTATTGCGAAATATATGCAATACAATATTAGTGTGAGCGGGAGACACGCGCTCGTGGCGACGCCGCGGCCGCCGCCTGCCGATATGCGTTGTGGTACCCAAGTATTGGAGGGCACTTGCGGGCTTGTGTGACAATATTATAATATACTACAAGGAAATTAATGTCTTTAGGAGTACAGTGAAATTATTCCATTGTAATATTAAACGTCAGTAAGATAAGAAACCAGACGTGGTAGCGCGGCGTCACAACGCGTTGGCTGCTCTCGCCAGCCGCCAGACGGCGGCCGACGTCACATTAAACAAAGTCCAATATTAAAAATATATAATACATTTTTTTTCAACTTTCGACAATGAGATTTACATTTTAAAATTACTCTGTTAAAATCTAAACATCTACACAATGTTCACTTGTGTGCTTTTGTATTTTATATCAGTTTAAAACTATTGTATTTACAATAGCTATACGAATGTGCAACGTAATATTGGTAATGTGGTACTTCGCAAAAGCGCACAAGTGTAGAGGAGCTACGCGACACATTCATGTAGTGTTCGTCGTGTTCACACCAAGTTCAAATATTAAATTCAGTAGAAGGATATTTAATTTACATGAAAAACTTAAACCTTAGCCCGGAACAGGGAGACATAACGCGACAGCGACTTACGACCGGGAAGACAGGACAGGTTACAATTGCAGATTATAATTAATTGGAATTGGATACAATCGTTTTCATGTCTACATGTATTTAAATTGTGACTGTACCCGATTGACAGGTTAATCAAACGTAAGTATTATTAAAATGTCTTTTATGATAAAGTACAACAATGATAAAATTTTACATAATCTTAGATGGAGACAAATTTGGAATATTAAAAATTAAAAAGGCGATATTATGAGCATTCCGGGTCGACGGGAAGGCGCCGGAAGCTTACGTTGATTGGGCCGGTCAGTCGGTACGGCAGGTCCCGGCGGGCGGCGGCGGGCGGCGGCGGGCGGCGGGCGGCGGCGGGCGGCTAGTCGGCGGCGGGCGCGGGCGCGGGCGGCATGGGCGGGAAGTGCCGCGGGTCGCGCAGGTCGAAGGCCCCGCGCGGCGGCGAGCCCGCCAGCGCCGCGCCCAGCTCGCGCGCGCGCCCCGACTCTGCACACACGCACTCACTGCACGCGCGCCGCACGCGCACGCGCCGCACGCACGCACGCACGCACGCACGCACGCACGCGCCGCACGCGCACGCGCACGCACTGCACGCTCCGCCGCACGAGCGCCACGCCGTTCTCGTTGCGACGGGCGGGGGAACGAGCTCCCTTCTCATCGACGTCTTGTGTTCAACGCGCAGTCGCGACTAGCGTTATTCTTTTTGTTAAATATGGAAATTTTATTGCAGTGACCCGAAGACGTCACGAGTAAATTGATATCATTCCTTATTTTACGGATTACAATTTAAACTATGAATACACGACGACACCTCTATACCCACACCTCACAAATTCTATAGTGACCAGCGACATGTAGATACAAAACACACAAAACTGAATTACACGCATTGCACGTTCAAGGAACGAATTTCACGAATCATATTGCATTACAACGAACGTATATAATCAACACAAGCGAGTGATAATTATTATGAAATTACAATTCCCCATTTGGATATAGGTAAGCTCGTTCCCCTACCGTCTCACGCAGTCTAGGACGCTAACCAAAACTACAATTTTGCTCAATTTGCAGCGGAACAAAGTGCAGTGACACGCGTAGACTAACTACCATTCCCAATATCCTATCTATCTCTAATTTACCCTTACCGGGTAAATATAACAAGTCATATGACATCAATATTTAAAAAAGAAATCAAATCTGGATATCCAGGATATGGAGAATGGGCATAAGATTCCTGAACTGTCCTACAGCATTCGAATGCTACAAGTAAAACTACAATAAAGAACAGATATAAGATATGTATTTCAATTAAATGCCATACAACAGCTAGTTAGGAATCTTCACAAACAAGTACAAATAACGTTAATTACATAGAATATCCATAAAGCTACCCTTTAAATTATGCTAATCCGCAAAAATATTGTTTAGAATTATGTTACATAAAATGTATCAGTCAGTCGTTTTCGAAACAATAGTTTTGTGCATCGATGAATGTTTTGTGAACGTTCGCACGCAGAATGGTCCTAAGATAACACTACGATTAGATCCAAATAAATGGCGTTCCTCGGAGCAAGAACAATAGTTTTCAAATTAAAGGTCATTTACATACATCAAGTACGTTAAGTTTTATATAATTAAAAATGTGCATTCAACGGTAAGGGACGGGATCGGTTAAATTGAATGTATCTGGACCATCCTGTTAACATAGGAATCTCTACGACAATCAACAAGTACATCAGGAGCGGCGTCACGGCGGAGCATAGTGCGTGCGAACGCGGGGGGCGGCCCGGCACCGCGGGCGGCGGCGCGGCCTCGCGCCCGGCCGCTACTCCGCCGGCTCGCCCTCTGCCACTTGCCACCACAATCCAACATCAGCACGGCGGCGCGCCGGGCCGCGGCATCGCCGGGGGGCCCGGATGCGCGCGGCCCGGCGCCGAGCAGGGCGAACATTAAACTTAGGGGAGGGTGCGTCGCAGAGATACCTACACGTGGACGGCCTGTCCTATCCGCCGGTACAGACCGGCGGAGTCGGGGCCTCGCCGAGTTAGTGCCGGGTGAAGCGGGCGGGAGCGGGGACGGCGGAAGATGCTACGTAGGAGGGAGGAGCCATCGACGGGACGGTGGAGCATCCTCGGGTTCGACCTCTCGTACCCCGTGAACTCGATAGGCAGCTCGACTACCTCGATCCGGCTGGACCGAGTCGGGAGATGTGAGGAGGGGGCAAGCGGGGGCGGCGGGGGGCGGTGGGGGCGGTACCTGTCATGGCGTCGGCGCGGCCGCGGAGCGCGCCCGCGTAGCTGCCGGCCGCCGGCGCTGCGGGCAAGCACTCGTCAGCCGCGCCGCCCCGCGACCCTACCGGCCCTATCCCCGGACCACGTCGCTCTCTACCACCGACTCCTATGCTTTTCTCTGGTGTCCGTCGACATCTACTGTCCCGTTGGGTATCTCTTGAGTTTTTAGCGAGATACGGGTGTGCATGGCTGGCGTAAACTTCGACTAACGAGGCTCACGCGGAGTGAGCACCGTATTCTATAATATTAAGTCGTCGACAATAACCATGCCACCTCCAGTCTGTTCTTAGGCCGTCACGACCATAACAAGTTCGTAAGTAAAACAGCCAACTCATTGATAATTTAGCGGAACTTTTCTATAACTGATCAACCCCAATTTTATGAATTTCATAATAATTAGATAGGCACGTAGAGGCCAACCGTTGGGTCGCGAGGGAGTGAGCGCGGGGCGCGGGGCGGCGTCGCGGGGGACATAGAATATCATATACCTACTGGACAGAACACTAGCGCAAATATATAGGTATCAATACACAAACGTACATAAACATTAAATAAAATCGATATTGTTATATCAGCCGGAGCTCTAGCGATACTACTTCCAGGGATACACAATAATATAATTTAAATAGTACATATACTACATGATTTGATTGAATGATTATGTACATACTTATATACATGTGGAGGGATATTTATGGTAATAATACGTAACGATATTGCAGAGATATAGACGTGACAGAAGGTCGAGACGATGGAGCATCAAGCGGTGGGTTGCGACGTCGAAGGTTGCCGACTGGAACTATTTGCCTCCGCCTATGGACACAGCGCCGGTGCGGTCGTTACGGCATAATGTTCTTACTATACAATAACCACTACGTATGTAAAAGGTGGTTTAAACTAAGGAATGGTTTAATTGAGCTTTCCATGCTGCAATATAAAGTATCGTGTGTCCATAAGCAGAGGCACCAGTTAAGGGAAGAAACTGAGAACAATGTTGAGATCGGTGTCTCAGGAAGGGGTGAGCAGTGAAACACAACGATGAGACGGAGCGGGGAGGAGGCGGCGAGGAGGCGGGGAGGAGCAGGGAGGCGAGGGCGCGGGGGGCGCGGGCGCCCTCCGGCCCGCTGTGCGGCGCGCTCCGCCCCCGCCGGCGACGGGGGCGGCCTCTATACTACCTTACACTTTGATACAGATTGTTAAAACTAACATAGGAACTACGACTTGTAAAATGAGTAAGAAAACTTAAATATTATGATAAAAATATGGCACGATTTGTCAGTCGAGATGCGATGATGATGGGAAAGCTAATGTTTAGTATTGTTGTGAATGAAAAGTGTTGGTGTATAAAGATAGGAATATTAATTCTAAAAAAGTTTACGTTACTCTAGGCGAGATCAAAGTAATACTGTACATTACTTAATGCGTGGCAACGCTGTACACAGTCTATATATATCACAATTAATGACAATCAGTCTTAGGGCCTCTCTCCTCAAACTTTTGAGCCGCATTACGCGTCAAATTGTAACAATACACATGGACGCACCAACATTTTTCGTTAAAAATTACTTGTAAATTATTTTGTGATAAAGCATCGTCATTAAAATATTAAGGGCCTCGTACAATTTGGATCGATGTTTTAAAATGTTAACCGCGGAATGAGTGAAGCAAATGTATGGGTCGAGTCAAAGGGGGTCGGGCAAGGGGCCCCCCGGGGGGGCAGGCGCGCGGTGAGGCGGCAGGTACCTTCGTGGTGGCGCGCGGGCGGCGCGGGCGCGGGCAGCAGCGCGTGCGTGCGCAGCAGCGCGCACTCGCCGCCGTCCAGCGCGTCCAGCGCGTACACGTACAGCACGCCGGCCGCCGTGGCCACCAGCAGCCGCGGCGCGCGCGCCACGTTGGTGACGGCGGCCACGGCGCGGTGGCCCGAGTGCGGCAGGCGCGCCGCCGCGAAGGCGCGGCCCTGCGCCAGCACGCTGCCCACGTGCGCCGGCAGGTACGTGGCGCCGGCCGACACGGCGGCCGACAGCCAGTCCATCCAGCCCGCGCCGTCCGCGTCGCCGGCCGGCTCGGCCGCGCCCGCGCCCGCCGCCTCCTGCAGCCGGAACACGTGCACGGTCTCCGTGTTGGAGGTGGCGGCCAGGTACAGCCCGCACGCGCTGAAGGCCAGGCACGCGATGGACACGCAGCGCTTCATGCCGCGCCGGAACTCGTACAGGCGCGTGCGCTCGGGCACCGCGAACACGCGGATCACGGTGCCGCGCTCGGACGCGGTGGCCAGCCGCTGCCCGCACATGGACCACGCCAGCGCCGCCAGCGGGCTGTCGTGCGCGCTGATCACGCACTTGGCGTTCAGATGCACCGCGTCGAAGATCTGCACCTCGCCGACGGCGCTGGAGCCGGGGTACGCCACGTAGCAGTGGTCCAGGCACGGCGACAGCGCGCACAGCCCGCGCGGGTTGGGCGGCGTGTCGCGGATCGTGTGCAGGATCTTCATGTCGCGGATGTTGTGGATGTGCAGCGACTCCTCCAGGCACACGATCAGCCTGAATCGGTTGAGCTTGACCGCGAGGATCGTGTTACTGTAGCTGTAGTTGCATATCTCCGTGCCCTTCTTGTAGTGGCACACAATCAGCTTCCTGCGGACACAACCACACGACACTTAGTCATGAAATAAAATTATATTACATGAGAAATAACTTGGAACGAGTTATAACAATAAACAAAATTCAAGTAACATTAGCATCTTCGAAACGTATAACATTTCACAGCCGTCACGCTGTGAAAGGGAATAAGGTCATATATTCCAACAGGACTTCAATTGAACTCTGACTCAGCATTTGAACATACCAAGTCTGTTTACAAACAACGTTTTGTACTTTTTAGCTATCTCGGCCGGTCCGCGGGGCGCGGGGCGGCGTGTTACGCTGAGCATTATGTTAACGTCATATTATTACACAAACACAATAACAAAGCTTAAACATATAATGGACAGAAATATTTGCGTCGGTTAAGTAGACACATAACATACTGTCACCATTTTCGGACACTGAAAGTAATAGTTCAATGACATTTTCCATTGAAATAATTTATATATTATTATTTCTCTAGTTTCTAGATTATATAGATGTGAATAATTTCTAGATAATATAAGTAATTTAGCTAAGCAATACAGAAAAAAACAGCGCGCTAATCTCAGTTTGTAATTACGAGCATTCGAAACACATATTTCGATCTTACATTATTGAGGAAAATTTAAAACGAATATTTTTTACATTTATCTTTATCATACGCAGATAAAGTCGGGCGTTACAGCTAGTAACAGTCGTCGCATATGATTCATATTATTGAATAATTAAATAATATTGATAATTTTTTTATAGTACGAGTTAGCTACTCGGATTGCGACCAAGTTTAAAGGTAGAGAGTTCGATCCATAAAATCTTCCTCTTCCGAATGAACCACCGCTTCACTTTCTCTAACCTGTTATGTAAACAATTCTACGCAAATAAATACTGTTATCCGATGTCATCAAACTTTGCATACTAAATACATGCAAATAATATTCTCATATATTTTCTTAATGGCCCGGCTCATTGGCTCCCGCGCAGCGGCGCGTGCGGCGGCTGGCCGAAAAACATTCATTTTCAATCATTGCCGTAGATATTGGCGCAGCCTTCGATATTCGGTCGCTGAGCGTCGCCTCCGCCTTGACCCGGATAAACTCATCGATTCGCAGCCTCTTGGGTG
>DWIE01001591.1:0-10480 GCA_018248235.1 Choaspes benjaminii
CGGGACATCGCGTGCCGCATTTTGCGCTCCCACGTCTCCGCCTCGGCCCACGAGTGCCGCACGTCGCGGAACAGCTGTGATAACCACATCTCATCTGCCAATAGCTCATTGAGAATAGCGGTAGTATCGTTACTGGGGTTTTGCATCCTTTTTTCAGTGACGCGTTTACTGCACTCGGAGAACATCAAATATTTCTGATGCGATATCCTCGAATATAACTGCACTCGAGCACAACACGTTGCGCACACAAGGAACTCCTTCTCGTAGGCGAGGCGCGCGTCCGGCTGCACGGGCTCCAGCGTGGCCGGGTTGTAGGGCTGGCCGTACAGCAGCAGGCGCGCCGCGGCCGGGCGCGCGCAGGCCCGGCACGCGCCCGCGCCCGCCGACACGCCCAGCCCGGGCCACGTGCCCGCCGCCGCGTCCAGCGCGCGCCCGCCCGCGCCGCCCGACACCTTGGCGCGCATCGTCTCCGTCACCTCGTCCACCGTCTTCACGTTCGACAGGAAGTAGTCGTCTGAAACGAGCACCGGCCCTGTACAGCACGTCGCACCGCCCTTGGCTGATGCGCATTCGGTTTATGTTTACGCGCGCGATCTCTGTCCGTCGCCTAGCCCTTACCCGAGACCCCGTCCGCGCATAATTAAATAATAGTATAACGTGATATAGTCCGTACCCACGAATACCATGGCTGTCTACCTGTTTACGTTTTTCAGATTTGGAACAATTTTTCCGGAAATGAAACGTACATACGAATTTAACAAATAATTAATATTATAGTAGTATGAATTATAAGATCACCAATATAATTAAAAATTTACATTCGATCTGGATCTGGTAAGTAACCCGATCATGCTATGGTTGCGCACAAATAAATTCCCAACGATACCAAGATGAACGCTACTCAACTCAAACGCGAAGTCAGGCCGTTGCACGGGGTTTTTATCCCTCAACGTCTCCCTGACTTCAGTGATCATGCCGATGTACCGAAACAGTAACGTGAAGTGGTCAAACTCAGTCAAACGTGAAAAATCGGGTGTCGTGGTCGAGTTGACATAATACACGAAAATATCTACACAAAATATTGATCCACAACTCACTTTGAATAAGGCCGTCTCCTATGTTTTAAAAGTCAAAAATGTATAGTAAAGCAAAGTTTGTTTGTTTTGTTTAGTGTTTAGGTAAAACAAGCGCAGGGAACCCGATTAAGTTTAAGCGCCCGCAAAAAATCCACGGAGGAAACAAATACAAAAATGTAGATTCACAAATAACAATACGAAATATACAAAAGTATAATATATGGCATTTTACGATTGTCATAGAAAAAAATTGTCTAGATTAGAAAGATTAAAAATGCATAATCATACAATCTGTAATTAGAAACATGTTCAAACTATACGACAAATCCTAAAACGAACGTTAAGTGAAATATTACCTTGTTCTTGAAATATTTCCGTAAGAAAATTGGGGTCCAATGCGTGTGAAATCAACGTTTGTATATACACTTCAAAATTTTCTTGATACATTTGTGTTTCTAACATTCTCTTTTCAATAAAATTACATTCATCTAAAGGCAGTTCACTTCTTACTAATTCTACTATAGTTTCCAAATGAGACTGTGACCGAACTTTTACTGGCACTTGTGTATATAATTTTTTGTTCTCGGGATTCCAAGCAGCGTACGTTGATATATTTCTGTAAAGTACTTTTCCATTATCTTCGAAAGGCTCATATTTCTGTAGTAAGGTTTTGCCGTCAACTCTCCATATAGCCGGCCACATTTCATTTAATTCACTTTTTATGGCTACAAACTCCCCAGACTGATAAGGCATTTCTTCAACTGGTCTTGTATGATCAATGTGCCCTGTATTGGAAATTTGTTGATGAGACTTTATATGGTGTAATTTTCTGTTTGGATTGGCATCACTTTCCGTCGTCGATCCATATAAACCGTAGCCCAAATTGGCACCATGAGGAGAAACTAAAATATATCAGTAGCATTTTGAGTACATCTTATGTGTGATTTAAAAAAATAACAAATATATTTTATTTTATATTACCTTCGTATTTTGATTGGCAATAATAATTATATTTTATTTTCATTTGTCTTACGAATGCGACAAAGAATTAGGCAGGAAAGGTCAGGGAAAAGGATAGCCAATAGATGAACTTATTCATCTCTGTGATAACATGTACAAATGTATAATTTATAAGTTAGGAGTTATTGAATAGAATATTTATAATTAAACAAAAATTACAATGGACATGTTATCCCTATTTTGGCGAAGTGAGGGGTGCTACCAGGAATAATTACAACTAAAATTATTTAACACATATCAGTAATATACTCGCGTTTATTTTATGTTTTTTCCTATTATACAAAAGTATTTACATAAAATATTGAGAATTGTGCATAAACAAATAACAATTAAATAGAAATACAAAACTTATTTTCAGGACACTGCCTAATACATTATCTTGCTCTAACTTAGCTGTCAATGTAGTATTATGCAATTCATTTCCTCCTTATAATATAAAATCACTTTCAGCTAACAGCAAAATATATGAATACACTATTGTAAGTACCAACTAAATTCAAATACTGTAAATACAATACATTATTTTATATGTACAACAGACACCCACTGGTATTAATTCCATAAAAAAATATACCACAAATTTTGGAATTATTAATGGTAGCACCCCTTCAGTAGCGAGTATGACAAGAGTCACAAATTCTACAATTTACAATAAAATGGCACTAATAATGTGTCATTAACAACAATATCAGTGAAATCTTGTTACAGACTAACCCTAAGAATATCAATCTCTAGTAAGATAGGTACATCACATTTTCGTCATAGAAATTATTTACAGTGGATTATTATAGATTTCATCTAATACAATTTACATATCACAGTTAAAATGTAACAAGTTTTCACAGTAAGCTGCCTGAGCGGCAGTTAGCTTGCTCCTGTCATACAAGCTTCAGGGCTAGCTCTTCACCATCGCGCTCTACTTCTCAAGTGGAAATCTAGTAAATTGAACGCACCTTCCTCGGGCTGGTGTTGGTAATAGTATTGTTGCTGCGGCGCTGGCTGCAGCGCGGCCACGGGCGGCGGAGCGGGCGGTCGTGGCTTCTTGGGCGCGGCCGGCTGGGGCGCCACCACCGCCGAGGGCGTCGGCTTGCTCATACTGGTCGCGCGCCCCTTCTTGCCCTTGTCGTTCAGTGGCGTGCTCGGCACGTTCAGCACCGGCTTGTTCAACCTCCTCGCCTCCTCCTCGGCGTCGTAGCTCGACTCCTCGCTTCCATCGAACTTTCTTTTCCTATCTTTATTCAAATTATAGTAGCGAGGGTCGTCCAACTCGACGCCCTTAGAGGAACCGAGAAGATTGGATGGCGCGCCGTGTAACTGATTAGCACCCAACAAGCCCGTCGTGCTCATACTCGCCGAAGCACTCATCACTGGGTTACTTAGGGACAAACCTGCATTAATTGCATTTGTTGGAGCCATTGCACCATTTGCACTCTGTTGTGTGGAATTTGCGTCACACTGACTTTTTGAATGATCATTCTGATTATATGTCTTATTATTTGTAGTAGTGGTATTATTTGTGTTAGTTCTCGACCAAGTGGATTTTCTAGCGCCTCTGCCGGCCGGCGGTGGAGAAGTATCTCTCTCTCCTTGTAAAAATTTCAAATAAGAAGCCATGAAACCTGATCCGGGGCCCGTGACAGGAACATTGAATTTTTTTTCCATTATTTTTGAAGTAGCGTCTTGTGAAGTGTTGTTTATGTTCTGCTGCTGTGAAGAGGGTGCTACCGTCGATGCAGTATTTGCCCGTTGTTCTGCAAGGAAACCAAGTTCTTCCTCTATATTAGGTACTACCACCTTTGGCTGTTCCTCTTCACGAGTTTCTGGTGTCGAAAATGATGATGAGGAAGCCGAAGGTGGAGTCTCACTAAAAGACGATAATGGTGTTAACTCCACAGATGATTGGAAGTCAGGATGAGGGCCTAGATGAAAGGGTGGAAAATAGGTAAGTGCATGCCCATGCTGCATTGCAAGGGCCTGGTGTTGGTTAGCAAAATTTGTTGCATGTAAAGGAGCTTGAGAACCAAAAGCAGAAGTACCAGGAAACATTTTTGGTGGGGGTGGTGGTAAATTCCACCTTTCGAAATCAAAATAGCTACCATTTTGTTGCTGACTGTTAGTAGAACTATGAGCAGGAGGAGGAATTCTGTTAGCTAAATAGTCTGCCATCACTGCATTAGATATTTCATTCATATTTGCATGGGTCACAGGCTTTTCAATACTTTTTCTACGAGGCAGTGTTTTGTTTGAAGTTGTTGAATTTGAAGCGGCACTTTGTGTTTTACTTGATTTTACTTCTTGAAGCTGGCAACTTTGTTGTAAGCTTTGCAAATTTTTTACTATACTCATAGGGTCACCACGACAGCTGGAAAGATCTTGTAATGCAACATTATTGCTATCAAAATACTGCTGGTGTTTTTCAGCCAAAGTTAAATTTCTTTCATTTTGAGTTTGGGGTTGAGGTACAGATTTTTCATTATGAGTATTATTTTCTGATAAATTACTATTATAATTACTAGTACTGTTACTGCTGCTATTACTAAATTTTCGTGATGACTGCCTATCATTTTCCCAACAACTTTGACCCGAAGGTTGGCTTTGATTTCTGTCAAATCGATTATCATTATATGTTTTACTTTGTTCTAATCCTAATGCTCTAGTTATTACAGAGGGATAAGCTACTTGACTGTTTTGGGATGGGGGCCGGGATACAGAAGCATCCAAAGGAGATCTTGGTGCAGCATTATTTACTTTACTGTAATGGTCTCCGTGCTGCTGGGGTGAATTCATGGAATTCATTGGACTGTGATACATAGGATATGCAGGGCTAGACCCATGACCAAGTGGAGAGGTTTGTGGAGCTGCCTGTAATGGACTTTGCCTTCTAGCAACAACTACACCACAATCTGGACCATTCTGTGAACTACTACTTGAATAGCCTGTATCTGTACTAGAACTACTCTTAGCTCTTACATGATAATCTGATTCCACATTATTTCCACTCTGATAATGCCTAAAACTAGAACCTTGTGAGGAAGAATATTGTGAACTACTGAGTCTATTTGATTTGGAAGAACCTCCACTATTAGCACTGTAACTTAATCTTCCTGGGGCATCCATTATTGAATAACTTATAGGGGAAGACTGGGGCTGAAGTTTATCACTTGACTCACAACTTTTTCTTTGTTCATTTGTTATGTCGGGATATATCTTACTTTGTGCTTTAGTTTGAACTTGAGGTGCTTTAGAAGTAGGTGAGACAAAGCCACTGGTACTATTGGGAGTGGAACGTGTGGACTTCTCACTACTAGAATTCTTAGGAGACTGGGAATTATAAACAGTGGATGATGACCTTGTGGAACTACTGGTAGATGAACGATATTCTTTACTACTAGGGGTAGAGGAAGAAGTCACTGATGGAGTTGACACTATGCACGATTGCTGGGAATGAGCAGTGGAACTTGCAGAACTTGAATATGACTTACTTCCAGCATAGTCCTGCTGCGATGAAAGTTGGCCACTCTTTGCACTGCTTGTACTATACGAATTTTCAGTCTGATTTCCAAAAGAGGGTGGAGATTGAAAAAATGTAGATGGTGATGATGAAGTAGGCTGCTTGGATGCTGTTGCTGGCGAGCCTGACCTATTTGTCTGTTTAGCAGTATTTGAAATCTGAGAATTAAGATGATTATTAAGGGTTTGGGCTGCAGCAAAATGAGCATTAAAATTTTCATATGTTGCAGATGCCTTCGTTGTAGCTGGACTTGGTGAAGACGGCACAACACTTTCATGTGGCAGAATTCCAAAGGGACTCGGTAATTGATTATTTCCTTGCCAACTTAATCCTGATGTACTGCCAGGTGTTGTTGCTTGATCAAAGAATGATGTTCCTTGTGTAGCTAATGTTTGATGCGAGTAATTTTCTCTCAAGGAAGAAAGTTCAGATTCCACTGATGATTGTTTTGAAGCAACTGCTGCTTGTGCTTGAGCAATCACTTGACGATGTTGTGCTTGAAGGGAAGAACTATAGTGCGCTGGTTTCGGATTTGCATGGTGAAACAGCGGCGAAAACACAGCATCATACCCCACTGCAGGTGGAGAGAGAAATCCACCGGGATTGAAGGGTGATGCAGTTGACGAACCAAGTTGTCCAGCTAGCGATGCAGTTGTGTGAGCTGCTTGGAGGAGCAATTGGCTTGTAGTGGATGGAACTGACTGGCTGCCGAGTCCTGAGCCACCACTTGCTAGGTGGTGATGGAAGTCCCCACTTGCAGCACCAGCCTGAACCCCTGCTAGCCGATTGTAAGAAGCATACGCTGACCATGGTCCTACTGGATCCATTACCACCTCCGTGTTGATTTGATTAGTTTTAACGTATGTATAATATATCAACAGATGTCCACACTTTCATCCATAGTTTGTAATACACTTCAGTTGTATAATTTATTATTATCACTATATAGGAGCACTGGAAATCATCATGAGTAACTCTTTTCACGTACAAATTACCCCCATTGCCTTTTGTTTGAATGAGAATTTATCAATGTGGTCTCAAAGGACGCTCACACAACAGATAACATCATAAAATAATATGGCCTCGACTGTTCGAGTGCTCGTTGCGACGGGTTTTGTCTATTGTGAAATGAAAAGCCACTTATATTTTGTTAGGTATTGTACTGAACTGTTCACTATTTAATATACACTTCAAAATAGATATTCTCTTCTTACTTTTACAGTGATACTGTTTCAAGGAAGCTATTACTTTATTTACAACTTAAAATACGACAACGTTTCGCCTTTCACATTAATCGCCGCCATCTTACTTGTCGAATGTCGATGGCGAACGAACGACCGTACAACAACACGATACAACGCCATCTACAGAAACATTTTGATTTTAAAGATTTAATAAAAAATAATGATTTTATTGCAAAAAGAAGTATTCGTATAAAATACGACCCAAATAAAAATAGAATCATTACTTAACACTCGATTACATTACAATATTGGGGAGAAATGAATACTAAAAAAGAACCAGTTTGAATTGATATTAAATTGCCGCCACTTCCGCTTTTCATTCGTCTTTATGGTTATGGTATTGCACTAATAAATTTAACAAAAGGAGACAACCTTATTTTTAATAAATTAAAGTAACAGCTATATCTCTTGTATTAACATATATTTCATGCAATATTTTAATAGTTGCATAAAAGATTTCCGAACTTATAGGTTACTGTACAGTTTCAATACTACACACAGTCCAATTTATAAATTGATTAGTGAATCTGATTGGTTTGGCTTCTGTCCCATTCATTTCATATTTACAAACTAAATATGATGCCATATTAATATCTGAAGTTGCATTACTTGGCGTTGTCATTTAATATAATTGCCCACTGTTTGTTTATAAATCAATAATGTAAACTGACCCGAATAAGACGTTAAACCACCGTCATATGTGCTCACACTACGTAACACATACAATAACATTATTTTATAGTAAAATTTCATTGTATAGAAATTCAAAATCAATAATCCTGAGTTCAGAACATATTGACTGGTGACTGGCGCAGTATGACCCTCATGTCTACTTTATAGTGGTTCATCAATATAAGTTGGAATTCATGCACTGATCTAATCGCCATTTAAAAGTCGCTGTAGTGTGTACCAAGCACATAGTTGACTGAAGAATGTTTAATATATAGAAATACAAATATTTGATTTTGATCCCAATTTAGAGGAAATTAATTGTGTTGTTTTAATTTTATTAGAATGTAAGACCTATATTTGCGCTTATCTCTATTATAAATGTAGATTGTCCTTGGCAACCCTCTACAGCATGTCAAAAATTGTTAAATGGGCGGGAACAACAATTCTATAAAAGTTGAAGTTATCGATTTTAGAACAGTTTTAAGTATGTATATTCAATTCAAACTTATATAGGGTTTTATTCACTATGTCATAACATATTACTTGCTGACGTCTTAGTGATTCAAACCTCTAATTTGTTAAAATTAGGTAACCAAAAAAACTTAATTATATATGCTACCTATCGACTAACATTTTTATTCACAATAAATTATTAAAGTTTATTATGAAGTAAAAAACTTTCTTCGCAGATTCTACATTTCGTGTGACGTGCGCATGTTGACAGTGAAACAAACTCCTGAAGATGTAATTTATTGAAACAGGCAAATCAATAAAACGTAGGCAGACAGTCTCAGACAGATACGCTATAATGGTACGCTTTTCTGTTTTCTCTGAGTCAGTAACACGACCACACATACTATTGTTGTAAAACAGCTCTTGTGAGTTATATTTCATTTCGAAGGATTTCAATACATGACTCATAAATGTCGGCACGCACAAGACATGAGGCGTCCAACTTGGTCCTCAGGAAGAGCAGTGCAGCTGTGACCAACCTCTTACTGGGCAATGGATCTTTTTCTAGCTTGTTACGTATGTTACGAGCCCGTAATTATCATTTAACAGCAGGTAAACTGCATGTCCGTTGTCCAAATGATAACTACAGCCTATCTGGGTAGATTCTACCACCGATATATATTTTTAATTACTTTTCATTATTGATTTATTAGTTACATTAAATAAACAACGTATAATAAAAATAATATTATACAAGTATTTTTTGTGGCACTCGAACGTTCAAGGTGGAGCACTAAATAAAGACAAAACGCCTACGCATAGATTGAAGCTATATCCCATGAATGACGATTGCTATAAAACTCTTACAGGCTTAGCGATTATTTTCACAGCACTAAGTTATCCAATCCATGATATCAGTCATGAACTCATCAATATTGCATTTATTAATATCTCAATCCAGTTATCGATCATTATTTTTAATAAACATCTCGTACCCAGGTATATGAATATCATTAAAGGGTTTTTCTTTAATTATCTAAGACGGCTCATATTATAAGAAGTATCCTGTTTAAGTCTGCATGAATTAATTAGCGGAAACATTCGCGTAGCGCGTCACTGTTTTGGTTGTGATCAGGACCTCAGAGTACCGTTAGCGTGAAGTGGGACAGGCGGCCGGCCACAAGACTGCGTTACGTGGACATTACCTTTTCGCTTGAGGAAACATTAGAAACACATTTCAATAAAGGAGCGTCAATTTGCATGTGTGGGATTGCAATGTGGGAAATCTCCCATCTCTTATCGCACTAAGTCCAAATTGTTAGAGTTAAGCTTTTGTTTCATTATGATAACTATACTATAAAAAGAACTAGTAATAAAAAACGTAACGTAAGAATCTACTCTGTCATTTAGTATTTGCATCAGAATTATAAATTTGGGTGTAATTATATTATATTTAGTTGCATATGTGACAGGTGTCTCAAAACTTTCTATAAACTGCAATGCAATTAAAACATCTATACATGGAAATGTCAAAATTTGGTCTTGTATTAAGAACTATCGATGTTATCGTATATCATCGAATATATAAGTACATCAATTATGACATAACAGCTTTATTTTTTATTTTGGTTAAGTTAGTGTATATTATAAGGCTTTGTGCTTGGATCAGATTTGCCATCGCAGTTATGTTTTTAACAGGTTGCGTGTTCTGTATCGGTAAAAGTTAGTAACCCATTTCACGGTGGGCGTTGAACTGCCTCCTCAGAAGATTGCAAGAAACTAACGACCCCACAGACTTTATAGCGGAATGAGAGGCGCGTCGCTGGGACTATCCCATGACTCATTGTTGCATGATCCGAGTGCATGACGACGCCATTTCAACGGGAGTTTTCCATCTCAACAGTCCGGCAGGATAACGGGATTACTCCCTTCGATTTCAGTTTCGTACGCCTTTCGATTTCGAGTCTTCTGTCACCGTTAGTCGACCTCCAGCCCGCCTTGCGTCACCTCTGTGTAATCGGGTTTTAGAAAATGAAATTCAGCACGCTCGTGTCCTTCTTTATATGGCAAAGTTATGCTCTTTTGAGTCTTCGTCCCGCTTGTGGTTACCGTTGTGTTGTGTCATGACACGGATCGAGACGTCCTTTGTCAACACGTTCGCTTTTAGTTACGTAATCATTATGGCAAAATCTTCTCAAACATTTTGACCCAAAACAAACAAAATTCCCAGCATACCCACTCCGTAAATAATACTTGGTGATTCTTTGCTGTTCATATACAGTTATGTTCATATCCGTGGTTGGTCGTCGCTACATAGTTATACCGACATATTATTTGTTTGCTCAAATCATTTAATAATCTCAATTTTGGTAATTAATTAAATATATTGTTTAACCATTATCTGTTAAGATTCATGGAAACATGTATGACATTACTTATAATATTATAATACAATATGTCTATGATTTTAAACAGCAATCGTTTATACGAGTATGTTCGCTCTG
>DWIE01001592.1:0-10472 GCA_018248235.1 Choaspes benjaminii
TATTAAAAGCGCAGGTTTTCTCTCTCAATTAAGTCAGGATATCACAGCTATTACAATTAATATGTACATTTAACAAATACAATAACTTTTAAAGGCGAAAACTTTCTAATTTCTACAATTTAGCATTTTATCTTAATTACAATACAAATACATACAATAAATACATCCCGATATTGTAGATATAATAATTTCCTTAGCGCTAAAATTTCAACACAATTTCCCTTAAGACTAGTCAGGAAGTTATCAGTGTTATGTTTGCGTAATAAAAATAAATCTACCTAATTACAGTTTTTCAATATTAAAAGCGCAGGTTTTCTCTCTCAATTAAGTCAGGATATCACAGCTATTACAATTAATATGTACATTTAACAAACCTCTATAACTTAAGGCGTCTATACACGACAACGTTTATACGCAATTGGAAGTCGTACGTATTCGCAAACGCACCGAAACAAAAGTTGTTAATGATGTACTTTTAAAAATTAGGGCACAAAAATGTTATTGAATAACTACATTTTGGTGTAAAGCTAAACTAATCTAGTGGCAAACGATTGTTTATTTACATTTAAAACGTAACACAATACATTTATGAATAGTAACTAACGAATAATGAATAAACAATTATTATACAAATAACTCAACAAAATAGAATTGAAGTTAATATTTCGTTAGTTGAACACGGACCCTTTGCAAGTAAAATTAAAAATAACAATCTTGAATACATACGTTTCATTTCATTTTATTCTTTTGGTTGTTCTTTATATGATTTTTATATTATTTTCAATGATTTTGAGCAACGACAAAGTGAATCCCGCTTAATAGATTTAAAATATTAGTGTCCATATGGACTTCAAACAATGATTATAGTAAAAATATATTTAAAATGTAATAATTCAGGTAAAGTTGATTAGCAAGTCGTTGCTTTAACCACTGGAATATATTACGTAGCATGGTCTACATTATGCAATAAGAAATGAAGTATATTATGAAGACAATTAAAACAGCTATTAAAATCTAGTTTTAATTCGTGGCACGTAACATTACATATCCCAAAGGCCCATTGAAATAAGTATATCAAACAGAAATCCTGACTATTTTATAGGTAAAACTAAAAACGAAACTAAGAAAGTAAGGCGCGTCCAAATTTCCGCAATCCCATCAGCATTTTAATAAATTAATGGTAGTTAAGAAATATAAGATCTCGGTAGATATATCTCATTAGTGAAACAATGTATAGATGCGTATTGTTGCGTATGAGTGCGATAAAATATGAACGGGCCTTAACAGAAGCCAACGAATATAAAGAGAAGGAAAACCGAGGCGGTTTCTTGAATTTGTTTATGCTAATTCCTGGTTAGCATGGGATTTATCATGATGTTAGCCAATGCGTTCCGCCGTTTCCGCCAAGCGCCTGCGCCCTGGGCGTGGTACTGCAGCTGGCGATACCACGTGCGCGTGCGCGTGTTTTCTTCCGCCTTAAAAATATAGGAATCCTTGGTAGTGATCTCGTGGACCTCGAAGAAGTGCTCGGGCTCGTGGTCAGCGGCCACGACGCAGCGGTCGAGGAACAGCGGCTCCCTCTGCAGGGTGTACCTGCCCGCCTTCTCCCGGACCAGAAGCAGCGCGGCCTCCCGCACGCCGCTGCGGGCGAACAGGGCATCACCCTCCCTCTCGCGAGCCTCACGGTCTCTAGCCTCCCTCGTTTCTCGGATCTCGTTCGTTTTGTGTGTGATCGTTGGCTTTCCGTTAGTAACCAAAAGGGCATTGATCGGCATTAACTTGATAGTGCGGCCCTTTCGCCAGTTGTTGTCGTTTGGCTGCGTGAATAGCAGCTTCCCCTCCATTGCGAACCTAGCGTCATCGTGATTCCAGTCTAGCACGTCGACGGCCATTTTCCTCAATCTTATGTCAGCGACATGCAGGTCGTGGGCAGTCCGGCGAGCTGCCGCCAGCCGCCGCCAGAGAGGCACATCCCGTGCAGCAGCCGCCGCGGCGGCCGCCGCCGCGTTGATTTCCTCGAGCCTGGACTCGACGCACCGCTGCGCTCCTTTCACATCCTCTCTCTCTGTCGCGCATGATGCCGTCGCTCGGTACAAGCGAGAGAGTAGAAGCGGATATTTCGTCACGCGCTGAACTGGTACCTGGATATAATCATTGTTAATTGTTAATGTAACTGTAACCATTAAGACACTCGTTACAAAATACACTGCAAAATCCCGTGTCACTGTTTCCAAACATTCAAATCAATATGAGAAAGTAAAATTAAGATTTTAATACTATATCTATGCATTTTATTATACAAAATATTACAAACACAATCGATTATCATCCACAAGAATACAACTAAAATATATAATCGTATAGGCTTTACTATTTAAACATTACCGTTCTGGGTACTCACTATAGTTGATATTATAAATAAAGCTGCAATAATGATCACTTTGAAGCACCATTCAAGATGAAAGAGAAATAAATTCTAATAACTAAAAATTTTGATACACCCCCATACAACACTAGTAATACTCGTTACAACTAAAATGATAAATTTATTTGCACGCAGAATATGAGAACATTTACATCAATTATATTAATTAACAATTACATTACTGTTATCGCGACCATAATAAGATTTCCCTGTGCGATAATTAACATCGGTCTATTGAAATTAGCTAACAACAGTTATGAATTACACTAGCAGTTACCGCGGCTTTGTTTATAGGAAAATCATTACTTATCTACAAGATTACATTTACTGAACAATATAATGAGTCTTGTATAGGTAAAAATATTTACTATCCATGTACAATTAATTCAGTAACATGGATTATATTTCTTCTTTTTAAGCATGACAATTTACGCATAGGAACTACTAGAACTTGTCCATAGGAAATTTCGAGTATTTAAGACTTGTAAAGCGTTTCTAAACATATAGGTAGGCAGTTTATTCCATATTTAAACACAAAAAATTAAGGGCGGCAGTAAACATTAACTCACCATTAGGAAGGAATTTAAGTTCATTCGCCTCAAAACAGTGTTCTCCATTTGTGAGACACGCAAGAATATCCTAAGCAACTCCTTCTCCTTCTCGAGTCCGGCTAGAAGGAGTGCAGCCCCAGCTTGTTTGACGCAGTACGACTGGAACGCTGTCAGCATGCCCGAACACTCCAAGAGGATCTTGCCAACGTTCACCGTTAGTAAGTCCTCATCTCCTTGTTCTATAGCTATTTCAAGACCATCCCTCAACTTTTCAGACAGTACTTGATTATTCTCAATCAATTCTTCAACATTAAGGAAGATAGCACTAAGTTGTTCCTGTGTTAGAAGACCAGCCACTAACATTGGTTTGTAGAACTCCTCTAGGATAATTTGAAGATCACGTCCATATTTTTCTTCAGTTTCAACTATTTCAGTTATAATTTCTTTTCGTTCGGCTCTTTTCTTGGCACATTTTCTGCAAACTAGTGGAGCATATATCGCACCATGTTCGGTTACTTGAGTTTCAACCGCAGAATCACAATCTTCACAGAGATGTATAGGTGTATCTTTATCAGTTAATGTACTGCAAGGTGATATTTTTCCTTGAAGTCTACTTCTTGATGATTTACTTGTCTCTGATCCAACACCGGAGTCGTTTCTTTCTATTTCAGCTGACGTCTTTTTACTAAGAACGGTTTTTTCTATACCATCGGTGTTAATAATCAATGAATTGTCTTCACTTGAGTCAGAAGCATGAGACAATTGGCTAGTGTTACTACTATGATGAGTTTTGACATTTTCTTTGTTATTCTTCTCCTTAGATTCATCTAATGTTGACGACTCGCTGTCATTTCCATAGTTCGTTATATACGTTTCTTCGTCGTCTATACCCCGTTCTTTTGCATCCACTAAATAAGACAAAATATCATACTTCGACGCACCTTCAAATATTGAACGAGAACCGCTACGTTTCTCATCATCAAGCAATAGTAATGAATTGGGAGGGGGATTTACAGGCAAGGGCGGTGGCATATCTCCTATTTCTTCATATATTGGATCGCTGTTTAACCGAATCGACTCATAATGATGATCATCGTCTGTGTTGTTTGCTGTGTCAATGTCGCAAATAGCAGCATCCACTAGCATTTGATAAAATTTGGATCGCGTGGAGTTTGTATCATCTTCCGTAGATAACTCACTGGCTGATGCGTTATAACAATCTGACATTGGTTCCATGTCTGAGAATACACCTGTCGCACCGCTCTCATACTCCATACTTTCATAGGGAGCAGAGCAGCCATTGTCGTCATTTTCTGAAGAGGCAGTTACGTTGACAACAGCTTCCTTATTTCCCTCATTACTTTGACTTTTTTCTTTAGTAGCTGTAGTTACAGATGCTCCATCTTTCATATTTTTCAAAGAACTTTCAATGAGCATTTCTATTGTAGCTTTACTATTATCAGCTCCTTCTTGATGTTTAGTTTCCTGTAGTTTTATTAAAGAGTTTTCTATCAATTTTTTCACAAGACCGGAGTCAAGGCCTTCGGCTAAATGACCAAAGAAAGGATCATCAAATAACTTTGTCACAAAGCCGCCATCTCCTGCATCTTTGTGGTTCTCTAATTCACCTGTATTATTTCCACGCATATGTTCCGTTTGCAAATGATCGTCCACTTTACCACAAACGTGTGGAATTAAATTCCTTTTCACTGCTTCTACAGGATCCCCTAGTATGGCAGATATATCTGAAGACCTATTTTCATTAAAAGATTTATTATCTTTACTACACTCATGATAATAATCTTCATAGGTATTGGGTTCATCCTTTTTATCTGTTGCTCCAGGAAAAGTTGCACCAATATATATTTGGCTTTTAGATTTCTTTACTTCATTTTGGGGCGTCCCAACACTAATAGTAACTGTTGTTCCAGTTTGGTACGTATTACAGGCATTTCCATAATCATCATTGACCACAACAGAAGATAGGTATATTGGAGTATCACTGCTTACGTTCATAGTTGAATAGCATTCATTGCCACTTATTTGTATTGATGTTTTCCTGGGCTCATTATCATTTGCTTTTAATAGATTATGTCTCAGCTTAGGTTCCTCTGTTTCATCAGAGTCAAATTGCTTGACTCGTAAAACAGTTTTTTGCTCGCCATCATTAGCGTCTGACCATTCATCGCTTGTTGAACTTGAAGAATTATTACGAACAAATCTAGTCTTAACATAATTATGTTTTTTCGATTTAGTGCGATCTTTAGATTTCTGTCGAGGTGGTGGTTCAGGTGATTCCAAAATGCCTCTTCGTAAATTCTTTAGTACTGTTCGGGTTATTTCACTACTGTCACTAAGGTTTCCTGAATCTATATCATTATTATACATTGTCATACGTTGTTCAGGTTCATCAGGCTTTTCTGGTTTACGTCCAACTTCTATTTTATTTTGAAGACATGGATCGGTCTCGTAAACTGATTCTAAAAACACTTGACTTGTATGTCCGTGTTTACTTTTAGATCGCAATGCCATAGTGTCTAAGAACTTAGGAGGAGAGACAGAAATTGTTGATGTTAGACGTTCCGATTCTGATCTTCGTAGTATAGGAATTTTCGGTATGTTATTGTCTGAAACTAAAAATAAAAACATGTATTATTCATCACAAAATGTGTATTTTTATGGTAATGTCTAACTTGACTAATTTTACTTTAAAACTCGAATCAGTTACAAGAAATAAAAATAAAATAATTACCTTCATTGCGCTGACTCTCAATTTTGATTTCATTAATATTGTTATTTAAATTATTGGAGTTTTCTTGGTTGATAATTTCATTACAAACTACTTCTTGCAATTCAACAACTTCTTTAATTTGCGCAATATCTATGCATTCTTCATTATGTAATGTATTAACTTCATTTTGTTCATGTAAGCCCTGGCTAACTATGTCGCCTTCAGCTTTGACGTCTTCCTCAACATCTAAGTTAATAGTGACTGGAGGTTCTCTGATTACATTATCTTGGAGATTGAGTTCTGCCGTATATATTTCCATAGTCTCTTCCTTCTCTACGAGGAATTGTACACGCTTCCTCTGTAAAACGTTTTGTGAAGTGATCATTCCTTTATCTCTCGGTTTTGGAAGATAAAAATGCGATGAATTCACACGTTTACTTTCATAAGAGTCCTCTGAGGTTTCGTTTCTTGTATTTGAATCATTCGAGTCATGGCCCCTAGGTTTTTTTAGAATAGATTTAATGGTATCAGTATTTTGATTTTTGTATTTAGATCGTGACATTTCATTTTGTGTTTTTCTGATAAAGGTTCTCTCAGGCAATCTTTGATTATCACTTTCACTGTCGTCATCTGTCTTCATATTTCTTATTCTTCTCGGTGGTCGTTTTGGTGAAACGCTTTTTTGTTTTGTACGATTTGAGGTGGATACGTTAATGAACTTTTTATTATTATTATTATTACTTTTACCTATTGTTACTGACTTTTTATTTTCAATTTTAATGTTTGGTAAAGCCAAAGCTGAAGACATATCATGAGATTTAAAATCATAGTTTTTGAGATCATAGTTAACAGGGTCATAGACTGAAGCTTCTTCGCCATTACCTTTATTAGATTCATTTGATACCCTAATTCTTTGCCCACCTATCGCTTTTACATTAGAATCAGAAGTAGATTTAGATATCGGTCGTACATTATTATTTTTAAGAGACTGTTGTAGAATGTCACCATAATCATCATCGAATTCGATTTCTGACATTGATTTAGAACTACTTCCTGACTTCACTAAGTCATAGGGATTGATATCACAAGATAGGATAGACTTCTTGGAATCATTTGTTGGAGATACATCTTCGTCAACCCATAGTTCGTTAACACGGCTTACAGATTTACTTCGATTCTTTCTAAGTGTTTCTGGACTTAATTTCTTACTTTTGATTCTACAGGGGCTAATACTTTTAGCTCGTGACCTTGTAGTAGAGAATTGACTACCAATACGAGTTTCATGTGGTGGAGCTAATCTACTTCTTCGCATTAAATCGTATGGATCTGCTTCTCCATTAGGTTTAAGTATAGTAGGTCTTGTTTTAGAACTCTGAACTCGAACAGTACCAGCTCTTAATAAACCAGCATCGCGACTTATTTGTGGACCTCTTACTGTACCTCCTACTAAGAGTCGTGGACTCTCAGCTATAGTTAAAGGTAAACGAGATCCCTTACATTTCTTACATATACTGACTTTGGTAGAGCTGGTTTTCTTTGTACCATTTAGATACTCAGGACAGGAACATAGTATAACGGCGTAGTTGTGCGGTGTTGGTTTTTGAGGAGTGCTGATAAGAACAGGCCCAGGTACTTCAGGATATGCTGAGAATACGCTGGGCCTGATAGGTGGTGTTTGGGTCCGCACTGACCCATAGAGCCAGGTCTCTGCATATTTCATTGATTTAGACAAAGCTGATCCACCGGGGCCGCTGATAGTGCCATACATGTATGGACTTTCTGGTGACTTTTCCGACGACTTCGTACTGCCTGAAGTGTTCAATTTTAACTTCGATGACCATTTCTTCGGACGCGATGACTCTGGAGTTTCGTATATCTGAAAACAAACAAATGAGTTTTAATTTAAAAACAAACTCTCATTTCTCCGTACACGTATTTTCTATACTTAGAAGGTAAAATACACAAAGTAAAGATAAAGTAGAAGTTTAAACGGAAATCGTTATTGTGGCCATTTCACAAAGCTTCTTTCGTGCCCGATCTGATTAACGGCACCTTCTAAATTTCGAAACTCTTGAAATTGAATGGCAGCGAGTTTCCCTGCTCGGATACAAAGAGCCGTTGTTTTACTTGGCACCTCTAATTGGACTTTGTAAACTATTGTACCAGATTTAATTATAGACAATACAAGCTACATTGACGGGCGAACGATCTACGTTTAAGACTTTACTTAGATGTAGCAATATTTCACTGTTGCAATGTCTGCTAATAAAAGAATTGGCTATTCTTTAAGGGTCTTTTCAACATTTGTATTCTGAATTGTAAATATTCCTTATTTTGACTTGAAGCATTTTGTACTAGTTAATTATTTAGGTATTGGTGTGAATAAGTAACATAGATACGAGTATTAATGAAATTGTGTCATGAATAATTTGGACTGTGTATGATTGTTCGTTATTTTATCTAAACATGGAATCCAGTAATAATAATTTATTTATTAACTATTATGCTTTTTAAACAGTTGTGGTACATATACTCAACGAAGTACATTAATCAAAAACACTTATGTTAAAAAAAGTAAGTAAGAGCATGCAGTGCGTTGAAATTGGATTTAAATGGAGTTGTTTAGACAGCAATTTATATTTATTATAATACAAAATATATAATATAAAAATGTATATATTCAGGAACATTTAAACAAAACCGCCTGCCTACAAAAAATTCAAATTAAAAAGATCGGGAACCTTTTTGAATATCGAATGAACCTCGCGATTATTTATAAGATTCCTAATCGGAATTTCTCATAAAGTTTGAATGAAGTTGGAAAACAAAAACTAATTTCAAGTTAAGTCAATCCTAAAGAGGGTCGAAACTAATTCTTTTGCTAAGTTACCTTATAAATAATTAAGCAGATATACCTAAAACTTAGGTATAACATAACACAAATATAACCCGACGTAGATTTTCCTAGGTCTGTTTTATATTATATATATAAATTTATGTGATTTGGTGCGTCTTCCAAAGACAAAAGGACTTTGAATTGGAGTTGAGTTTGACAACCGCGTTAACCTCCCGGTTAACAACCCGTACGAGTTGTTGAGATTGTCACCTGAATCCCGTCCGGAGCCGTCATTTTGCAATAACTAGCTCCGGATTGGACACAGATTTAGAAGGACTGGATGCAACAAATTATGCAACGAAGATTTTTTCACTTGACCTAATGCTATTGGACAATCTTTTGAATCCGACAGAGTGACAAATTTAATAAAAGTCTGAATTAAATTAGTTCACTTCCTCAATGGTTGTTCTAAATTATTAATTCAATTATTCATTTATATTTTCCTCGACTTTAGTTGACAAACTAATCATCGGTGGAATGACTTATCCGGATCCGCCCGGGTGAGAACAACACACCATTTCTGCTGTGAAATAGCTCATACCTATGGGTTGTGTTTCACCTTGAAGGTTATGGTAGCAGGCACATACAGGCTTCATGAAGCGACCCACTAAGTCCCCTGAAGCAGCACTTGTGGTTGAAATGGAAAGATGGGCTTGTTTTGAGTTACTAGGTTACATTTGTTGTGGGCCGCAGTGGTCCATTAACATCAGTTGAACTGCTTGCCGGTTTGCTACTTTTATCAACATTTTTAAAAAGTCACCAATTCGGGCGCATTCTTTCAGTGTTTGTTAAATGGATATTTATTTCGGAAACATTGAAACAGCGTTTTAATTTTGATTTTACTACCTTTAATTAAAAATACTAGAAGTGTGAAACACGTCTCCTGGTTTCAACAGACTTGCAGCATCTATTATTCTATATCTGCGGAATACCGCTTTGTTCGGTCTCCATTGGAAAATGCGGTTCAGGCATCCTCACTTCAAACCTTTGACAGTACATGTTTTTGGTGATGCGAACGGCATCCACTGGTCTGCTTTGATTGGGTATCTCGTTTCAGTAAAGCCTATCGCAGATTGATGGGGAATGTGACACGTTAGCGACGGGTTGTTTCATGTGTCGTAATACATGGTCGTGACAACGATATTAATTAGTTGTTTGATTAAATCTGCCAGTACAAAAGACTAACCACGTCCTGACCGCGACGCGAAATTTCCCCGCTGCTTCGCTCGAATCATAGTTATGTCCCATCAAGTTGTTTAGATAGATACCAATTTTCATAGCATATATTTTAAAACATCGTATCTTCGTACAAAATTTCATCCCCTTTTCACATCCTTAGGGGTTGAACTTCCAAAACAACTTCCTAAGTGCTCACCTACATGCAAATTTTTCGGGCCACCCAGTAGTTTAGGCTGTGCTACTTAGTCGGTAACATTATATTAGAAATCTCTATATATATTATTAATTCCTGTTTATATTTCCAATTAAATTTACAGTGAGTTCCATTTAATAAACACATATCAATCCCAATAGCAGACTCAGTACAACACAAATGTGCAGGGCAATATTTATTTGTTGAATTTAAAAGCAGTCATTAACAATTTCTATGGACATCAATATCAGTAGCCAAACTGTTACTAATAAAGTGAATTCCAGGTGTGAATTTTCATAATGGATTAGCTTAGCCATCCAGCGAGGGAATGCAACCAGTATCTTGGGTACCACACCGCAAGGACTGATCTGCTGTTTTAATAATAATTTCTTAGTTTTCGCAATGGATCAACTTGGCTACCCAGCGAGGATACGCAACCAGTATCTTGGGTACCACATCGCGAGGCCTGAGCTGTTGTTTTAATTTTCACAATGGAT
>DWIE01001593.1:0-10470 GCA_018248235.1 Choaspes benjaminii
ATTCGGTAGGGTCTATAGGTTGCGTACTCGGAGCGAAATATTATTTACAATCGCTAAGTATAGCAACAGTTTCTGTGTAGAATTCAGAATGCAAGTAGAAGTTGGAATTAGATCTAATCATTAAGTTTCGGTTTAAGACTTGTAGGGAATGCTAGGAAGCAGCCTGGTCCTGCATATAGATTTATTAGTTGTGGCATTGGGAGGCTTGTGAACTAGGTTAATGGACTGGATGAGCTCGATGGTTACAGTTGGCGACGAGGCTCTCTTCACAGCAATGGCTAGAGGGAAGCTTGTTCGCAAGTATCCTAATTCCATGTAGTTTGATGGCAGCTATGTAGCTAGACACCAGCTCAATGTCGGCGATAAGTTTCCCCGTAGATTGGAAGGTAGTGGCATTAAGGTCAGGAGTTGGTTTAAAGGTGTGTATGGCATTAGAGACCGCATCCATGATGGGTGCCTTGCACCGGGAGATAGTTGGTCACGGGAGCAACTGTTTCAGCAGGTTCGTTGTTGTTTTCAGAGTCTGAATCCGATAAAAACTGCGCGATTTCCTGTCTTCCTTTGGAAGGTGGGTCTCAAACTCAAAAACGATTAAACGGATTCTCATACGAATGATTGATGTTGAGGAAGGTATAAAATTAATGAAGGATTTCTGTACATCCAAAAATATGACGACGATTGTTTATGATGTTAGAAACAATCATACCGACTGGGAGCAGTACTGTAGTTAATATTTTGCAATTAGGTATTGGCATATAATTATGGTATATAAACTGTAGAAAGCCGGGGAGGGTCACTAGTTCAACGAATTAAACAAAATCGGTCATAAATGACATATTTATTATCATTACACTTTCAACTTATATTTAAATTAACAATATAATTACTTAAATAAAATTAATTAATTATGCTCTTTGACTCAGAAGGTGCTACCAAGCTTTGGCTAGTGAAAAGCAACAGCAATCTTAGTTTACGATAGACAATGATTGTTCATAGTACAGACAATAAATCCCTTTTGACCTAAATACGAGTTAATAATCTTCATATCTTAAAATATATTACCTGCTAAGACATTATATACTCTACAATCTTTAACAAATTATCTAATTATCAACGCCAATGTGCTATAATACTGCGCCAAAGCAATGTAAACATTTAAAATTACTATTCTAAATTTCTTTTGGGCATTTTTACAAATCTAGTATCATTGTATCATTTGTGTAAATAGACATTTCAAGTACCCTAAGAACATTGAGTCTGAAATATATATATATATATATAATAACAGATAACATATTAAAAATATTTGATACAAACAAAAAAAATATCCTCATATACGAGTTGCAACAATATTAAAATACAATTTGATCTGCTTATATAATATTATATACTAAAATACAATTAGAAGAAAATGTTTCGTAATTTTCTACTATATATAATATTAATTAATAAAGTTATGGTCACTTGTATCTTTGGTTTATAAAACTTTACGGGAGGCACTTCAAAATTGCACCATTGTTTATTATACTTTAAAATACAATAACACCATACGTTAAATATATATCACTGCAAGTATAAGTGTTTAAAAAGTTGGGACAGTGTTGACAGAGGAATAGAAAAATATGAGTTCTTAGACAATTTTTTTGTCTATCTATGTATTAACTAATAATATAAACAATTAATTAATTAATAAAATATAAACTAGTTAATTACAACTTTAATATACGTTATAAACATTATAAAAATAAAAATGTAAAATTAAAATATATTGTCATGTCACAGAAAATACATTACCATCTTCTGCTTGTTCTAACTTACAAATATGTATATTTTTCCACAAATAGTTCTGTATCTAAACCTGAATAAGGAGGGATAATATATATTCAGCCTTTTGGAATCCAGTAAATCAGAAATATAACAATGATTGAGGACAACTAACTACCTTTATAGTTACAATTTGTCAGATAAAAATATTAACCCTAATTATTAATAGGTACCCTATTGTAAAAATGTCATCAGGTAACCATAAAAGTTATCACAATTTCAGTTGTACTATGGTAAATAAATTAATCCGTTCGTTCGAGTTAGATTGCACATAGCACAGATTCTATATTGGTACATCTATGATAACAAAATTTTCTTTATATGATTGACTGAGCCATTTCATTGAGATCAAAACAATATTAAAAACAAATAAATACATACATAAAGAGATGCGTCTTATTATACGTTTAAAATACAATTGACTACATTGTATTTAAAATATACCTAACCTTAACATACACATTTTAGCTACATACATCCCTAATAAGTGGCAACATCAGTACATCATGATGGCATTGCTTTAACAAGTAAGCAAATTTGCTCATAAAAATTAAAATTTAATTTTATAGCTCTGAAATCATGATGTATTGAGGTTGCCTATCTGTGGATAATTAAACATACATCAATATAACAAAACATAACCTACATACATTTTTTACTACATATTTTTTAATTTTTAAATTTACTCCAGTTGACGTGTAATATTTTTTGTGTAGTAAGATCCTTATTTTAACAACACATTCGTGCCATAAATAAATAAGTTCACATCCAATTACGCTCTAGCCAATTGGGAAAGTCTAGTCTGAAATGACACATCCCACTAGTGAAAATATTACAAGAATTCACATGTGTGAATGTGACGTCTAACTGGAAATTTGAGAAATGTCTCAACTTTTCTCTCCAATGATATAACATATCTACTCTTTCCTGCTACGGGACCAATTTTAAACTTGTTGAACAACGGATCTATAAATTCAATTAGAAACACTTAAAACTTCATTGTGTAACCGGCAACAATGGCATTTTTCTACAACATTAATTTTTCTCAACAGAACTTACGAAACATATAAACCATTCTATTATACATCTATAAGCATGCAAAATATTTAAAATAAGGAACACAATTATATATAAATTAAATAGGTCACAATTCAATTGAGGAATGCTATTAAAAATGAAATTTTCGTCAGTATTTTTCAAGTAAGTGCTACAATATAAAAAGACAATCATATAATGTTATGAAACAACATAATACGAGGCTACATTGCTGAACTGAGTTAAATGAAGTCGTTTCCCGTAAGAATCATTTATAAACTGATTGCTGCTTTTTGATGTGAAACAGATACATCTCAACTATTGCGAACTCGTTAATGGTAATATATTATTATATAAACTTACAATCTACTGATTAATAATAATATAATAAATTATATATCTAAATAACAATTATAATATTATATGAAGTAATATTAGTTGACGAAATCAAACAGGCCCGATTTATATTTTCTTAGTCTTTCCAAAGGATTTCTAAAAACCACAAAGGTTCCTCTAATTCCAAATGAGCTTACTTTTATACTTTACCAATCAACATTTATAAATGTGGTTGTTTTTATCTTATATGATTTTCACAAGATAAGAATAAGTTAGGAAAAATAGCAAACAGCATTAGAAAGATAACTTTCGTTACAAATTACAATGATAATTATGTAATAGCATAATACTTTTTAATTTAATTTCTTGCTGCAGTGTTGTTCGTTTGAATAATTTTTAATTACGACAATTCTGACGTGAAATATTAACAATATTAAATAAATAAAATTACAACAAAAACAATAACAGCAACAAACTTTACAAATGATAATAATGTCAAATTGTAATAAGTTGTCGTAGCCAGTGCCACAATAATTAGTTTAAAAAGTCACATAGAAAATTTTATACAATTTAATTTATTTTCATTTATCCAGTAATTCCCAAGTTGGAAATTGTGTGCGTATTTAAGTGCGTTATTTAAAAAAATGTTTTGATGATATTATAATAATCGGACCTATTAGATTTCTCCATCTATAAATGTGCCTTATTAATATTTTAATCATATATTTAAGACGTAAACATATATATAAACTTAAGTTATACAATTAATACATATAACCTTTTTAAAATAACGTCACCAAATATATCAGTGATGGCGGAACGATAGCCCTACAGTCTACACGCTGCACCATACGGCAGGTGACACTTGCCAGTTGATGAATGACATTATGAGGTTCTACATTAAGAGGAGAAGACGTACCAATGAATTATCTTTGTACATAAAAGGATAACAGAGTAACAAAAATATTGCACAGTCCAAACTGCCAGGGCTAGGGCGTTGAAAAGTTGCATGAAGGTTAGTTTTACACTCTCTTGCTTATTTACTAACCTTCAGAGCACTAATGAAATTGGAACTTTTAGATTTTGCGGAAGTGTTAATATTACCGAGAATATCTAATCAAGATTTCCGGCATTTTATTGCGACAATTTAAATATGTTACGGTCATCAAATATAAAATGTACCCTGGCAAAAGATAAACAAGACGTTTCTACAAGTATCATCTGCACCATGATACATCGCGTGAAGTATATATAATAATTAATTAACAATATATAAATATACACATACGTAATATATATATAGAAATCGACGAATAACTTTGCCGATATAAACTGCACATTACAAGAATCGTTATTTAGACTTTTAAAAATGAATCGATTGTACAGCGGGAGCGACAACGTAAGTAACGTTACTTGTTTTCAGTACCGCGTTCCGCTCGCACTTGCCTAGTTTCCAGAATGGCCATACGCTTGCCTGTAGTTTTGTTGTAGTAGCGTGGACCGTATCATTATTATACTTGACAGGTATTTATATTAAAAAGTGGGTGAGCTGGCAGCATCGTCAGATGGCGGCGGCAAGGGGGCATCCTCCTCGTATATCATAACCAATTTGCTGTGTTCCCGTTTTCTCCGCCGTGTCGAGAATTTCCCATTGTTAGTCTTCGATGACGTTTCTTCGCCAGAACTACTCGAGCTGGTAACGCCTTCTTCTAGAGTCAACCTCGCTGCTACGCCTTGAAGTTGAAGATCCAAATAAAGCTGGCTTAACTGGTCGTTCACCATGCTTGGCTGTTCAATGCTCTCCATTTTTTTCTTATCGCTAGACAACGTTTCTTCCAAGTTCTTTGTCACAATTTGGTATTTGTATACCAACTCCGATGTAACACAAACCTGTTGCATCCATGGAGGGTCCACCTTCCTTCTGGCCTCGTTTACATGTTGGGTCTCATAACGCACAGCCCCGCCATCAGCAGGGCTCATTGAAGACTCATCACCATGAGACTTTTTCGCCCAGGACTTTGACTCTTGATAGTTTCTGGTGGACAATCCTACAGCGTTCGTGGTATTTCCGCACGGAACGTTCGGTGGTACGAAGCCGTGCGGCATCGCGTACGTTACTGGAGGGCCGATGGGCGAATATAGCATGGGAGATCCATAAACCGGGTGTCCATACATCATACATGGCATTGTCGGTGACTGATACCGGGCTGGACCAATGCTTGCATGTCCATGGTTAGCATGTAAATGGCGCGGGGCGGGTGTAGGTGGTGCGTAGTACATTGGGATCATACCTGGAATCGGGGATACGTGGCTGACCATCGGCACTTGCGGTACGTCGACACCCAAGATGAAGCTGTTATTAACTGGCGTGGTCGACCATGGGGCTGCCTGAGTCGCCGTGGGAGCATTACTGGCAGCCGCGTTGGAGGTCCACCGGCGGTTCGAATGCGATGGGCAGTGGTGCTTATGAGAGCAGGGCTCAGGCTCTGTCGGCTTCGACGGCCGCTTCACACCTTGGGTATGTAACATGGAGTTGAGTGTGGCAGCATCTGTTGGGTAGAAAGACGCGTTGCACCGCGCGAGATGTTCTTTCTTCTTCCGTCGAGTTTCATAGTTCCTCTCCCGGTCGCCCCTGCTGCTGGAACGATTCTTACGGTGTAGCTTCACTAACTCGTACTCCATTTCTGCATTGTGCCTGCTGAGAAGCGCCTCCGTGAGCTTCAACGGTATGTAATCCGAATTTACCAAGGGAGCCGAAGTCGAATTCGCCATTGCGTCAGATTTAGACAAGCTTCCCATTTCGTTGAAGTCATATCGCTCATATGGATACAATGAGTCCCCAGATGTACCCTTCGGGTCTTTGACGTTCTCCCTATTCACAGTATTGCGGTCCTCAAACACATATGGCTGATGACTATCAAAGTATCGCTGTAAATTCTCATTATAATTCAACTGATTATAACTTATCGGGGTATCGGGACCATACTTGCTGTCATGGTAATCATTGTGTGGGGAGATACCCCCTAGCATAACAGAGTCCCGTTCCTGAAATAAGAGTAATATATAAGTATAAGTATATATAGTTACATGTATTTCCCTATGAAACTACTTTTATGAATTGCATTTCAGTATTCATACAGGTGCGCCGTCACAATGCGACCAACTAATAGGTCAGGAGTAGTAAAATGCAGCTGTGACAGACCTCAAAGGACCCAGATCAGTTTGAAACCGGTTACAAGACGCCTAGACGAACGGCACGCTTTAAAATGCATGTAATAATATATTAATATGTTTTATAATATCAACAAGTCGGTTGATTCATGTCCAATCGCAAGATAAAGCATGTGAGACGATTAGATCTGTTGAATGGCAGTTTATACTTACATCGCAAATACGAGTTTATATTAAAATGTACATATATATGTACATCATGTATCTTAGGATATCCTTAGCCAGCGCCCTAAGTTAATATATATGTTATATAACAGCTATTTCGAAAGAAAACAGTAGTTTTGCCATAATAACTCGTAAATATATAGTACAATACGTACTAATTATATTTATCAAGTTCAATCAAAAATTAAATTCGTGACGCGCCAACGGTTAAGAAAAATCCGTCTAACATTTCAAATAAGATTCAATTGTTCCTATAAGTCTCATGTCCTGCTACTAGACATTATTTTACAGTGCAGGTTATCTACGTTTTATTAAGTTATCTAAACCTTCATTAGATTTACAGCAAGCTTTGGAATAGTTCATAAATAAACACTGAAAACAAAAAAGTGCCCAGATATTTTTTTAAGTATAATGAGAGTTTGAAATCCAATTACGTGGAGCGTGACTCATGAACTTAACAACTTGACTTTTTGGATTTCACGCCAAATTTATCCTCATCTGACCTTTGAAGCCAATTCACGTGTTGGTAGAAGAAGTCCCTAAAATTGCGAATCACTTCCTGGATCTTTCGCAAAATATTAGAAGTTCAGTATTATAATGATTTTTAATTTGCTATGAAGCTTAAAATCATAATAGGAAATAACTCAATTATGTATATAACTAGTATCATCTTAAAGATTTTGATAGTGTGAGCTGTATTTATTTATTTTGCTTCATTGTACAACCTTAAATTATGCTTACGATAGGCGGATTTAATGCCTAGTGGCATTTTCTACCAGTGAACCCAGGCCATGTTGTTAAACATAAAAAAATATATAATTAAAAATATATACAAATATACACGACATTTAATAAATTTTTCAAGTGTCAGTGACTAGAATGATTTTATGGTAAAATTATTTGAGAAAACATACGATTTTTAACTAAAGTCGTCTATATATCAATTGTTTTTTAAATCTTTGCATACATATTTATTATTTCAACACTCCTTTAAAATTGCAATTTTCAAATGAAATTGTTACTTTTTATTCAATAAGGTATAATAACAAAAACTTAATAAAAATTAAAGTGACATGAGCAACTTCTTATAGCATGTCATTTGGACGCATAGTTAAGGAAATAATGGAAAATAAAATAATGCAACACTCGGCTCGGGTCTATTACTAAGGTTGTACATCCGATGAGAACCAAACATCGCGAAGTACATTCGATCTGTGAATTATTTTTTACTATAAAACATTACAAAAATATTATCCGTATTATTTTAAATGATCAATGAATTACTTATTTTAAATTATACGAGAATGAAACCGCGATTCATATATAAAGTAAGTCCGTAGTAAATCTGTTACTACTTAGGTTGAAAAAAACACATTCATGAACTAACTCGACCACATGGAGCGAGTGTACCGCGTGAGTCTTGCGGACATATAGTACACTTCACACAATTGCTCTTCCGACGAATTCATATCATTTGAAAAATTATTGAAAATTTATTTCATGTTAAGAAGTAGCACAAAGGTATAGTACACTCCACACAATCGCTCTTCCGACCAATTCATGTCATACGAAAATTTACTGGAAATTTATTTAATGTTGTGAAGTAACGCAGTCTACCTAATGTAATCCCAACAGACGCGGCGCTACTCCGGAGGACATAGATCGGACGCCCCGTGTTCTGGATATGCTCGCTATCACACCCTTACACAGAAACACAGGTAGTGCGATCACTACTGTTTCGCGTTCTGTTTTGATATATGTGTGACAGTGGTACTGAGGTAGTCGAACATGAATATTCTACTTGATGATAATTTTTCTTGTAATATCATCTGCTTATATTTATAGCTTTTGTTGCCAATATAAATAAATATCACCTATATTTACTCATGCAATACAAACAAATACTGGCTCATCACCAACGACGTCAGAAAATGATACTGTGCCATTGGAAAATAACTTTTGTATGAAATATATGAATATATTAAAATATATCGCTTGCGTGATTTTTTTCACTGAAGAAAACGCAAAGGTTTCAAAAGCAAGCCTTTGATGGCGTGATGGAAACGATAGAAGATCATTTTACAGTGTTTGTATCAGGGTTGCCAATATCAAAAAAAAACTTAAAATAATGTTATAATTATTTTTACTTGTTTTTATTATTATTATTATACACTTGGTGGTGGTAGAACCTATTAAGGTTCGCCAGAGTAAAAACACCTACTATATATTTCTGTTGGAATGTAAATTTTAACGGGTAGTAGAACTGGGTCGGTACCACCGTCACAGCTATTTGTACCGTGAAACAGTAGTGTCCGCGCTACTTGTGTTTCGGTGTAAGGGTGTGATAGCCAGCATACGCAGAACACGAGGCCGTCGATCTATGTCCTCAAGAGTAACACCGCATTTGTGATTACAGATGTCATGGGCTGCAGTAGCTACTTACCAGCAGGTAGACTGCCCGTGTACTACTTCATAACATAAAACTTCACCCGGGCGAATATGAGTAGGCTCTACCACCGATCCATGTACCAATGGAACTAGATGGGGGTGCAATGTATTACTTATGAAAGCTTATTTTTTTAAGACTAGAAATTTATTACATTTCATTAAAATTAGTCACGCCGAAAACACTAAATCATTTTCGAATGTAGCGCAAACTAATCCAAAGTTTCCATAAAGTGTGCCTACGTCGAAGTAATTTTCTAAACCAATACTATAAGATCCCTAGTCGAGAGTTAGGGAATCAGTTTGAGACTTCTCGAGTAGGCGTTGCGCTCGTGAAATTAATTAAAACAAGTTTGTTCGCGGATCCTATGCAGGGCGAACAAAGCCATGCTGAGTCACTAGGTAATTACAGCACAGCTGAAGCGCCTTGAATCTAACATTATCTTGCTCTGAATAAAACCCAGTGACGATGTACAGAATGGAGACCGCAATGATGATCATGGTAATTTTCATATTTCATAAACACTAACGCTTAGTGTTATGAATGTGTTTTCAACAGACCTGCAATCGTTCTAATTGATAGGATTGATACAATAAAAAAAATGATTTAATTCTTCAGACTTTTATATAGTAACGTGTATTGCCTTTTTCAAGTAAAAGTTAGCAATAGAATTAACTTCTGATTTAGTCAGTCATTACACAATTAAAAAAATGTGTGAACACAAATTATCAGTATACATTTTTTTTCTTATGGGTTTTTGGTCATTTTTTCTATGACAAATATTAATCAGTTTATGATATTCTAAACAAAGTATCTGAACTGCTTATCTATTATTACGTTTTGAGTTTTAGATGTAAGTTACTATAAAAGCAAGTTCTGTTACCGTGTACTGTGAATTTATAATCTCCAACACTGGGTGTTTGGCGCGCTCGTTGCCATAGCGACCGGTGAAATATGGGCTCTGTCTTTACTCGTTCATTGCTGTTATTATCCAACGATGACCGCTCGTTGTAATGTATCACGGGATTGCGATATTTATAACGGACCACTTCAAAAATAATTACATTTCTGTATTGCTATAAATGAATACTTTTTATATTGTTGTCAATAATGTACAATAGAGACCAATGATTAAACTCACGACAAAAAGAGATACTTTTCTTTATTAGAGTAGGAAACGAGCATGGTACACCTGATTTTAAGTGACCACTGCAGCCATTGACGACCAACTCAAAACAAACCTATAGCTACGTTTCGAAGTCAGTCAACAGTGCGTTGCTACTCTTGAGGCGAAAGCTGGTCGCCTCATGTATCTTGTGTGCCGGCTGCCACAGTCGTCAAGCAGAAACACAAATCATAAGAGTTATTTTATAGCAGAAATAGTTGTGGTGGTACTCACCCTATCAAACCTAGAAGCTTCCACCGAGAAAACC
>DWIE01001594.1:0-10466 GCA_018248235.1 Choaspes benjaminii
CCGCGACCTCACGTTTCGCAAAGCGGCTCATCACCGTCTGCGCAACGGAGGTCGTTAATGTCAGAGGATGTTGTGTTCTCGTCATTTGATTGTAAGTGTAAAAGAGATAGCCATTGCTGGATACGAGTGGCTCTATGACCTCAGATGCAGATTTGCATCGCATTAGTTCCTATAGTAGCATTTTAAAGATGAAAATATTTTTATGGTAGACGTATTAAGCGTGTCACAATTATTACAAATGCCAGTGGTTATGCCAATGACTGTGTTATCTATTAAAATTATCTACCTACATTTGTACTTTGATAATAAATTGTTTTTTCTAAGTCCATTTCCCTATTTACAATATCTACCTGTTTGTAAACGTTATCTTTTAGTTACTCTATACACGTGTCTGGTGGTTAAATAAGTGATATCAAAATAACTGTATAAATATAACAATTTAATTTAAATTTGAATCGGTAAACCAACTTGACTTTTGAAGGTACTCCTATGTTCTATAATCTCCATGGCTGTTTACATCTTCAATGTTAATCACAATGGGATTCAGAAAATTATATATTCCCTCGATTCTGCTTAATCTTTCAGAGAAAACATTTTTTTGAATGTATTTATGTGTATAATTTTTTTTATGTTAAGAAGTGGCACACGGGCATGCAGTTTACCTACTAGTAAGCCCAGCCCATGACATCTGTAATCACAGATACGGTGCTACTCTTGAGGGGAATGTTGATCGCCTCGTATATCCCGTGCCAGAACCCACTTTTGAAACTGAACAACTAGCAATAATGGAAGTGTAGCCTTTTCCACCGCACATTTTAACCGCCCTCCTTTGTTCAAGGCGTATCAGGACAGGATAAAAGAGGAGGAGCAGAAGGAAGCAGAAACAGCGCGGCTGGAGGAGATCCTGAACATGTGCGCGGAGTACGAGAGGCAAATTGCATCTGGCGTCCCCATCACACCTACGGAGAAGAGATCACACAATAAGATAATAACAAACGGTTCGTTACCCAGGAGCGTCGCCCTCAACAACCCCAACTTCATTCAGACGAGCGAGGGGTATTACAAATTTGATACTAGTCACAATTGCAACAATGCTATTAGCAAATCTGCCCCAGTACAAAGGAATCTATCCAGCTATGAAAACTTCGACACATCACAGTCTCCCACACACCAGGAACCAATCACACCCGAAGTGACCATACAGGAGAATAACTACGAAAATGTGGGCAGAATGGATGAAATAGGCATCCCCGTTTACGAGGACGCATCGCCTAGAAATGAACTATCTAGTCCAATAATGATAAGAAAGGTACAGAATCAAACAGACAGGTTACCCAACGTAGCATCGCCAGTGGGCAGTCCGTACGAAAACGTCTACTACAACAGGAACGCTATGGGCTTCAAGCCAAAATCACCCAACACACAAAGCCCGAGAACGCGGATAAAGACTACATTCGCACACAAAAACCTGCCGTCTCCTCAGTATTTCGTATTCCCTACGCCACCGCCAGTTGATAACTCTCAAAAACCGAACTATGAAGTAAAAACTACAGAAAATAACACAAACAATGCGGGAAGTAAAGAAATTCCAGCAGGCGGTGGAATAGAAAAACAATTAAGTCTGGAAGAGGAAATACCGATGATCGATGACGCAGACCTAACAAACGATATAGAATTTAGATATTCTAGGATAATTAACGACCAACAGAACAGTACAAAAGAATCCGTAGATGACGAGGAAAAATCTCCGAATTCCAATGAAACGGACACTGATATTAGTGAAACGTTTTTGCGAAAGAATCAAAGTTTCGATGACGTTAAGAAAGAACTCATGGCTGACATTCCTGAATTAGAAGAATTCGAAAAAGATCTCAAAGAAAATAAAAGAGACAAAATAATTAAACACATAACCGAGGATATTAGGAAAATGGACGTAGAAGCAGATTCGATAGATAGTGCATTACTAGATGATAACGTTGACGAATTGAAGAATAAATATGAAAATTTGAAAGATGACAGGAAGAAACTTGTAGCTGAGATACACGAGATCAAATGTAAGATGACAGAAATAAGATCGCAAGAGGATGACATTCTTAGAGAGTTGGAAATGGAGAAAGCTCTAATCAAAGGCGAATATGATTCCGAGATCGCGATACTGAACATAGAGCAGAAGAAGAAGTCGGAACTGACAGAAAAGGCGAGAGCGATAGAAGAGGAGATAAGACTGATGAAAGAGAGGCAGGAGGCGCGGCAGAACGAGATGCGAGATAGAGTGGAGATCGCCACGTTGAAGGTTGAGAGGATAGAAAAAGACTTACGGGAAAAGGCAGCTACGCTAGAAGAATTGCAAAATGCTCAAGACATACTCGATAATGAGAGCAAGATATTTGAGGATCTGGAGTTCCAGCATTTGGAAGAAGAATCTGAACTATTATCGAACAGAGAAGATATTCAGAACGAGATTATACATTTGACAAAGAAAATTGAGGCTCAGAAAACGAGAATACTGACGCTTAAATCAGAAGCAAACAACAATTTAACTTCAGCGTTGGATGAAACCAAAATATTACAAGCGGAGTACGTGAGGTTGTTGAACCAAGTGGAGGAACTAACTAGCAAAGTGCAGGGTATAGAGAAAGAGCTGAAACCAATAGTAACCAAGTTGAACGATATTGAAAGGACGCAATCGCCGGATAGCGCTTTCTTCACCGACCAAACGCGGGCGAAGTCAGGCGAGTTTGGTTACTCCCCACAAAGTTCGGATAGCGACGATCTAGACGTTGCTAAAATATCAAATTTCGAAGACCACACCAAACAAATAAAAGACAAATTCAACTCGATAGGGCAAATGTCGCAGTCAATGATAGTGGATATAGAGAGACGAGTGATTGCCGATATAATTGATCCAATCGAAGTTGACAACAGATTCAGCGAAAGTCCGTCTAAGTCTTCAACTTCTTCGAAGGAGAAGAAAGGATTTTGGGAGAGGAATTTCGATTCGCTAAAACGCAAGAGCAAAGACAAAAAACCCAAATCCCCGGAAAAAGTCGACATTATGTCGCAGAGTCTGAACGAGAATATGTTTTATAATAATGAGAACATTGAAAACGATGCGTCGTTCGATAGATTTAACAGTTTGAGACATTCCAAGAAGAAAGATAAGAAAGAAAAAGAAAACGGACCAGTCAAAAGCCATTCTTCGTCGAAAATACCAACGTTTGCGGCTTTAGGGAAGATCATGAAGAAAGATTCGTTCAGTAGGAAACCAAAAGATAACGTCGGAAAGGAAAACATAAGGAACGAAGAATTAACAGACAGGTCACAGAACGAACAGAATCTAAACAAGAATCGGTACGTCAAAAACCTAAAACCAATGGCAGAGAACAAATACATCAAAGCGAAATCTCTATCGCCCGACAAGCTGCCTAAAGACGAGTCAATTAAAGAAGAAATCGAAACAGAAGAGCACAACGACAAAGAAAACAACGTTACCTTCGACAATGCCCTGCCCAAGACTGATGAATTCAAAACGTCGAATAACATCGCGAAAATTCGTCACAGGAAGAGCTGTGGCGACGAGCCGAGCGGCAGGAGTTCAGACTTTCAGAAAATGTCCGATTCTGGGAAGATCCCTTCCCAAGATGACATAGATAGGATATCGAAGATAACGCTGGACGCACCGATTCTGTCCAGTGATACGGATATGAATTCTTTAGGCAAGAGGACCTTAGACAGCCTGATGGAGATTGAAAGGAAGCGGCTGGAAATGCTAGAGGAACAAGGTGAGTTAATGAGCGTCATGCAGACTTGCAGGATATCTAATGTTAATTAGTAGTTAACGGGTGGTAGAACATGAATATGTTCGACTGGGTCGGTATTTGTACCGTGAAACAGTCTTGTACCTATTTGTACCGTGAAACATACTTGTCCGCATTACTTGTGTTTCGGTGTAAGGGTGTGATAGCCAGCATACGCAGAACACGAGGCGTTCGATCTGTGTGCTCAAGAGTTGCTACTGCACCTGTGATTACATGTCATGAGCTGCAGTAGCTACTTACCAGGACATAGATTGAATACCTGATCTTCAGCATATACTGGCAATCACACCCTTACACCGAAACACACGTTTTTTAAAATGAAAACTAGAGTAGCAAACGGGAATGCAGTTCAACTGATGTTAAATGTGTATGCCAGCCTATGACAACCGTAACCTATCAAGACCTATCGATTTGTTCGAAGTCGGTCTCAAGGAATATATATTCAAAAAACAAATATATTATATCTCATATGTAGGAGCCATTTTCCGGTTACAACGGTTTACAATTCATGTATATCCTGGGTGATTGCATACTGCTGTAAAAGCAACACCAAGTACCAATCTAATTCAACTTAGCTTTTGCGAATTAAAAACCTATGGACTTAACTAAACTTTTACTGTGTCATTACTTACTGCGACGTAAAGCATCATATATATATATTTATATATATAACTCGACGTTGCCCTTGTGGTTGTAATACCTATGGACCTCACTGCACTTGTATCTCAGGCTGCCAAATGATCGAGAACGAACGCGAGAAGATATCCGAACTGAAACGACGGGCGCAGGACGAAACCAAGAAGATGTGGGACCAGCGCACCCGAGCCGAACAGGCCAAGTCCGCCGACAGCTGTCAGCTGTCGCAGTCGCTGTCACACGAGCTGTCAAACTTTGACAGTTCGACGAACTTTGACAGCTCGACGAACTTTGACAGCTCGAACGTCAACGGCGACGTGTTCGGCGGGGTCATAGAAGATGTCAGCGTGACGGAGGATGCGTTCAACTTGACCAATTCGACCATCTTCGAGGAGAGCTCCGGTTTTATGTCTTCATCGATAGAAGAGCTCCAAGTGCGCAACTCACGCACCGAGTCCACCGAAGACGACAAACGAAGCGACGACAGCAGACCCCTCAGCCATGCTTCCGACTTCAGCAGGGACAACATACTGTCGCTCAGCAACGCGCCCAGGCGCAGCCGCCGCGGCGCGCCGGGCAGCGAGTGGCAGCGCCCGCTCACGCGGTACCTGCCCGTCGACCGGGAGGACTTCGACCTGCGGCGTCACGTCGAATCAGCAGGGCATCAGATCGAGGTGTGCCCTTACGTGACGGTGACGCCGACGTCCTGCCGGGGGTACCTGCACAAGCTGGGCGCCAAGTTCCACACCTGGTCTAAACGGTGGTTCGTTTTCGACAGGGAGACGAAAACGTTCGTGTACTACTGGGACAAGAGCGAGAAGAAACCGCGCGGCGGCGCGTACTTCCAGGTCATAGAGGAAGTTTATCTGGACCACGGGAACACGTCGAAGTCTCCGAACCCTCAGACCACGTTCATAGTGAAGACTCGCCAACGCCGGTACTACCTGATGGCGCCATCTGGCGAGGCGGCCAGGATATGGATCGACGTGATATTCACCGGTGCACAAGGCTACACCGAATATTTAGAGTGAATTATTCACCAATGTTTGTCTAACCACCTCGGCGGCTGCGAGGAGTCCCGGGTTCGATTCCCGGCTCGGGTCAAGTGCTAGGTTTTCAGACTGGAAACAATTTGGCCCGGAGTTTGGAGTGTTACCGGTTATTGGTAAAACTCTTGCCACCTATTACATCCGACCTAAACATCACTAGAGTAACATGGGTGATATTCACCTCTTAAAAACGGAATAACTTCAAATCGAAAGTAACACTGTTTTGTGATAGCTTACTATCATTAATTTGTATCGCATTTTTTCAGAAATTATTACACCTATATAAATAGACTTAAAAAGCAAAACTCTATCTAAATACGAAATTTTATCAAAATCGTTAAAGCCATTATCGACATCATTAAAATATGATAGTTATTAGTAGAATTAATTGTCTGTTTAAAAAATAAGATTCGTCTCCACTGTAGTGAATTTGAAAAAATAACACACACACACATACACACACACATAATAATATTAATAAAGCTGAAAGTCGATTATGGTCTTCATCATCACTTACTCTTAACCATCAAATTGTAAATAATCATTTTATGGTTCAAAAATGTATCCAATATTGTTACTGTTGATATAGCGATTGTGAAATGTTTTATTTGTGACTTTTTAATATGTACCAATACTTACCAATGCAGACCTTAATTTGGGATCAGATTTTGAGGATAATGTGTTATCCCTTGTGCAGCTATTTGTGTTTTGGTGTAAGGTTGTGACAACCGACATGTACAGACTACGAGGTGTTTGACTATGTCCTCAGAAGTAGCACCGCATCTGTTGTTACAGATGTATAGGCTGCAGTAGCTACTTACCAGCGGGTAGGCTGCCTGATATAATAAAGCTACTTGTATTACAAGTTTATCCGTAAAATAAAAAAAATATGGAATTGTAGGTTGCCATAAACAAAAATAAAACCTTTTCGAGGTTTATTTCTACGTGGATAGAATGTATACAGTATTTTAATAACGTGTTTCATAGATAATCTTTATAATTATGTGATTTTTATAGTATTTGTTGTGGGGTTCGAGATGGTTGTGTATGGATTGAACGAGTATGGTGGATATGCTGTAAGGGTCACGAACTAATAACGAAAACGTTACGGATTTATGGAATTGTGTGTTATTAATAATTTAAGACAATAAATAGATGCTTTGTGCCAATTTTACATTCATCGTACAATATTTATCGTGGATCTTCAATGGAGCCTCCGATTCACGTAAACAAATATGCAGTGCTACAAATATTTTATCGGTGTATTTCTGCTGTGAAATAGCTCTTTTGAGTTGTGTTTTAGCTTGAAGGGTGTGGCAGCCGGCATGCACTGGATATATGAGGCGGCCATCTTTGCCTTCAAGAGTAGCGACGCACTTGTGACCGAGTTCGAACAGAACGACGGTCTGTTTAGAGTCAGTTACGATTGTCATGGGCTGCAGTGGTCACTTAACATCAGGTGTACCACATGTCCGTTTGCTACTCTAATTTCCATAAATAAGTATGTATAAGTTATAACTAAAATAACATAAGAAAAAAAAACGGATGAATTGTTTTTAAACTTGAAACGACCATGAAGCAATCACATAAAGTTAGTTTGTTTACATTTTTAGGGAGCTCTATTGAATGCCACCATAATGCAGCTATTTTTATACATGTATTGGAAAACATTGGTGCCTTTTATAAGACTGATGGATTTGCTGAAAAATATATATAATGTTGCGTTCAATGCGTTTGAACATTACACAAGTCAATTAAAATTATCACCACTATTATTATTATACATTTTGTGTATTCAGAAAATGATTGTTTTAAATTAAAATAGATAATTGTATGCACGCTTATTAATATAAAAATGTTACCATAATTATCTTATTTATATAATGAATATGGCAACTTTACATTGCCGCAGTGAATCGAATAGATTATTTTCATCCACTTTGAATGTATTTTGTGAAGGTGCAGTGTTGGTCGAGTTTATAACATCGATGTACATGCATTTGTAAATATGTCATACTTTATATCAATCAATCAATGATTTGTAGTGTAAGAAAGATTGTAGAAATAATATAAAAATAAATTTATATAATAAAAGAGCTTTTTAAATTCCTACAGTGTGATATGTGTTGCCTGTAAACAAAATAAAAACCAAATCATAAACATCATAAGGTAACACTGCACCTAGCTTTAAGTGAATTAAGTAATAACAGCATGCAAATAAATTGTTATTACGCAAATTAACTTGCGAATATTAAGTGCTAAGTACAAAACCATAATTGTTTTTTATTACGACCCGATAGGGTTACCAGTGTAATTAATTCATTAAGGCTTGCATCTCTGTCGTGTTTATTATAATTTAGTACGGCTGATACCAATTACTCTAATTTTAAGGTCACACTATCCTAACTGAACTAAATAAAAGATTAAAATATGCATCTAGTTTTTTATTTAACTAGTGGCGAGTGGTTTATCTTGAACTTGATTTATTGTTACGGGAACTAAGAGGGATAACTAGAAAGACAGATAATACATCGAGCGTGAGAAAAAACGGTAGCAACTAATGGCGAATACGACGGGGAAAGATTCATATATTTGTCACACATTCGCATTTTAATTCATCATATGCGAGGACATTAATTAGTTAGATAAAGCCAGACTGATTTTTGTAATATACATAGTTATATTGTAGTATGCGTCGGCAGCCATTCTTAAAATACTGGAATTTACAATTGATTACATTAACCAATTAATCTCCTACAAAATCTCTTTGACGTCGATCTATGTATAGATAGGTTGTGGATGCGATCCCTCGGCGAGGCAAGGTTTTACTTTACTCCTTGTCTTATGGGTTGTAGGATTTTTATGTTAGACTGGGCAACAGCACCATCACACCTAGTTGTGCCGTGACTAGGGATTGCGATCCAGCGAAGTGGGATCTCGTGATCAAGCATGATATTAGAAGCTGCGTAATACCGCAATGGGTCGTGCCTTTCATTTTGCACATTTGCGATTGGGTTTTTGCTGACTAGAAAAATCTCAGTAACTAGCCCAGAGTTTCGAAATGTGCCCAGTAAATGCCAATATGGTCGCCACCTATTGGACCTAAACAGCGTGAGTTATTTTTTTTTATACAGTGAACCTTGGTTAGTGGGGATTTCGAGGTACCAAGGATTTTGTACCACTTAAAGAGGTTTTCATTCTTCCAGTTTTCCAATTAGATTTAAAAATATAGTTATCTCAGTTACAGGGTCCCTCGAGTATAGAAATCGATATCGATTTGTTATGCCATTTATAGAGGTGGAAATGGTAATAAAATTGAGTATTTTATGCGATTCAAAAACTTGATTTATTTTTCAGGTCTCCCTGGCTCAGTCAATTTACAACTGTGCAAGCTGGCAGTTGAAGTTTCTCATCAAATACTCCAAGGACAATATTAAAATGTGCATCATCAACATTATTATTCCTATATTAAGACACAATGAATTTAGGCAGTATGGCAATATGCTGAAGCCGTAATACATTTAACGAAAAAACGAAACGTCATTTGTAAGTGTCAAATAGTAGGTAAATAATTCAGTTCTAGGATTGGTAGGTACTTAGATAAATTAACTGAATTTACTGCACCAGTTTATTGGGTGCTGGAAGCCGAGTCGTTCGCATTACTGTGTCACCTGTTAATTAGTGCTGCAAAACGCTCAAAACTAACGTCTTATCATGGAGGCTATCAAAAAAGTTCGTCAATTTATCAGCTACTGGTACCTAAGGTACTTGGTAGCAACTGAGTTGTACATGGTGGAGCCATGGGAGAAAGCCGTAATACGTATCCTTTTATAATACTTTTTTTAAAATATTATGGACTACCACACGGTACTATCTTTTTATTATAGTAAAAAGGGGCCAAACAGGCAGACGGCTCACCTGATGGTAGATGATTACCGTCACCTATGAACATTTACAACACCAGAGGAGTTGCCAACGCGTTGCCAGCCTTGTGCTACTACCTGATGGTAAGTAGCTACTGCTGCCTTCCTGCTTCTTAGTCTTTAATCGAATCTATAGGTGCTGTCTAATTTAGTTATAGCGAAAAAGTGTAGCATTGGAATCCAATTCAGCATACACAGAACACAAGGTGCTCAATCTGTCCTCAAAGTAACACCGCTTGTGTGCTACTAGGATTGCTCTTGAGGTCTAAGATGATTGTCTCATTTATCCTGTGTGTGTCTACCACACAACACACTCAAAAATAGGTGTGGTGGTGGTAAACAGACGGGTGAACTTGGATAGATCCTACTGTTATCCACATGTTGTTTCTTAGTACTAGGAAAAAATGTTTACTTTTAAAACAGTATCATATATGATTGTAAGTTAGATAAAGGCAGACTGTTTTCTTTAATACACATAAAAGTGTTTTAGGGTGAGTCGGCAGCCATGCTCGAAATATTTCCATTCTATGACACATTGTGCAAGTATAATGTTGTTGATCAAAGGTAATAAATAATACAACAAATTGTTGTTATGGGATATTCTAAACTTGCCGTTTTAAAAACAGGATAATCAGCTAACATCCTTCACAAGAACAAAACAAGTGATTCACTCTTAAATCTTGCCTTCGAGGAAAATGTGATAATTGAAGGAAAAGGCATATTGCTAATGGATCAAATTCAATTAGTGCTTTGCTCTATTTCAACTAAATACAAAACAACTTGAGAGCAAGTCCAATTTTATACATTTTTTTGAGATATGAAGTAGCACTCGGACTTGCAGTCCATCTTATAAGTGGTTACTATATCCCATAACATCTGCAAACTATGCCACAGGTGTGGTTCTAAACCTGAGGACAAAGATCAATATATATATATATCAGTTCATCCTTTACTCCATGACAGATGTGTTATTCTTGGTGGTGTTTAGCCTGTTTTGGTACTTCAATTTCTCCATCATAGTAAACACAATATCGCAACTG
>DWIE01001595.1:0-10462 GCA_018248235.1 Choaspes benjaminii
TTATTCAGGTAGGAATCTATATATATATATATATATATATATATATTAATATGCACATTTGATAAAGAAGTAGGTGTTAGTAATAAATACATAAAACAGTCAAAACAATATTTGCAACACCTTATCTCGAATATCATTACCTGATTTAGATCAGATGCGGGGACTCCAATGTTTTCCCAACTATCAGAGTTTCTGGCTATCAACAAGGGTTTGTTATAATTAATGACCTTTTCCTTAAATGTGATTCCATTTCCAAATCCGATATTGTTGAATAATTCCTTTGCTCTTCTCACTAGCTGTATATCTTTGCTTGAATAGTATATCACATGTGCTTGAAATAGTAACGCAAGACTCCTAATTGTTGTACATACACATTTTTTTATTTCACTATCTGAAAACATGCATCACATTATATTCGAGTTTATCTTCACATAGGCCAGATACGTAGCAATATGAATATTTGAATTACTATTAAGTGGAGGTTAACATTTACCAACCATAATTTATAAATACATCATATTTGCCACCTATTATTATGATCTCCGTGGAAGAATCTTTACAGGTTTCAGTTATGGCATTTATGCAAACTTCAAATGTATTCCAAATAGTCTTTACTTTACTTAAATCCACTACTACGCAAAATACACACTTGCTTTTTATGGGTATTGCTGTTAAAACATTTTTTAACATATCTAATCTGCCTCCATATTCCCAAAAGTGGCATACCATTTTATCTACATCTTGTTTCTTTATAGATTTTCTACCAAATGAATATTCCAATACAATTGTTTCTCGGATGGGATCATTCTTCTCAAGAAAATTGTAGAGTAGAGTTGATTTACCCTGAGCATAAAATGAAAAAAATGTTTAGGTAAAATATAGAACAATATACACTCAGGTAAATATAGGAAATATAAATCAGTAAAATAATGCTCACCACAGACTTACTGCCAACTAAAAATAATGTTCTGGAATGATCTATGTTTGGTCCTAACCATGCTTTATCAACTAGATCTGCAGCGATTTCTGGGATTGATAACATATCAAAGGTTATTAATGGCAACTTGCTGTACAACTTATCTAAATTTTATTGTAATAATTTAAATTCAGTTATGGGTTATGTAGTTAACACATATTAGCACTGTTGTTTAATTTATAGTTGCTTAGCAACAAACTTAAGGCTTGTCTGCACTGAGATTAGTGAATACAGGTGATTATTGATCAGTAATTACGAATAGTAGTTTGTCATTAAAGCATTAAAATATATTATCAATAGCACAAAATACATTTAAAAAATTCATAAAATCCATACTAACATGCAACATTTTGGACACACAAACAGACAATGGTGGATGTATAAAGGCTTTGTATATATGAATTTTTTGCTGGCTTGCAAGAAATATCTTTTAGTCTACTGTAATTGATGAGCCTATTGTGTATTTTACATTACATGTCAAATAAAAATTCCAAATTTCCAATTCCCAATGGCTGAAATGTGACAGTAATCAATATTATATACTTTATTATTCTTTTTGATTTTTTATATTATTTTTTAACAGTATTTACACATTATTTTTAATACTTTTAATCAAGGCTTTACTCACCAAAGGTAGGGAAAAACTGTTTCCAAAATTTTCTAGTGTTTATAATACATAATCTCCTCAATAGACACTTTACAATATAACAAAGAAATTTGGTGACATTTTAGGGCTTTGTTTTATTGTTACTTTTTGTTTTTAGGTTTTAGTTTTATGATATCATAAAATAATTGAAACTCATATAAATTCACAAATTTATTTAATACTTCAGATTTTATCACACTGTCTGATACATAATTAGATCTTATAAAATACCACAAATGAAGAATTCTAGATATAACCCTACTATTTTGTATACACATATAGAACATACATGTACCAAAACTTACAGAGTTAAAGGCAAACCTTAAATTCTGATAATAAACATACAAGTTATAAGATGAGATCTTTATTATTTAACTTCTACTAAGTTATGAATTAAAGAAGAGTAGGTAATAAATTAAATTTTGATATTGACATACAGTAATATAGATCAATCACTAAATATTGAGCACAACTTTATTACAGTTACTTAGAATGAGACTGTAATTTTTTATATTCCTTTTCTTTGGAATTGATGTCCCTATTGAGAATGACTAGGATGTCTTGGAATCTTTGCCTCAGTGTCATGTTTTCCATTCCAATAATTTCATTTCGAGTTCTCTGCCTCCTAAGCTTTAATTCCTCCAACTCATCAGCAAGCTGTTGCACTTTAACATTCTCTCCAGTATAACTATTAGGACCTTTGCTGCTTGAAGCTTTGGATGTTGACTTGTTGCTTCTGGCTGTTTGTTTCTTACCAGGGGACTCAAATTCAAATTTAAATTGAGTAGCACCATAGCTCTCCTTAATACCACTTGGTCCCTGAACAGAATTGGTATCAGATAACTGGTCATCATAAGAAGTGAATAAAGGATCCTTACCTCTTATATTGACATTATCATCTTCAACATCACTATCGCTTAAAGCACCTCCAAATATATCTTCAACTTTAGATCCCTCATTTACAGATTTAGATGCCTTAGTAGCTTTTCGTTCCTTCACATCAATGTTTTTGTCAGAAGTAGATGCACTGTCAGGTTTAAAGTTATGCTCCTCTTCTTCCTGCACAACTTCCCAGCTAACACTAACAGCTTCATTGTCTGCTCTGAGCAGCCTTTTAACTTCTTTCTCAATCTCAGGGCCTTCCATACTCTTCTTTCTCAAAGTCTTTCTAAAACGTCGTTTTCTTACATTCTTGGTTGGTGGTGTTATTCCATGCGGATATAAATATTTCTTGTCTACTTTTAATGGGTCTTTTTTCTTGTTCTTAACCGGAGATTCCTCCTCCACTGATGAATCCTTTTCAGTTTTACAAATCATAATTTGACTTATATCTGCAGTTTTATACACACTTTTTCTGTCAACAGTTTTTAAAGATTCCACAATGGTTGGGAGATCCATGATTCGGCCATGAAGCAGCCAATGATCAAATCTAACTTCACTGTGCCTCATGTCGTTATCAATTTGTATGGAGAGTCTATTTTTTAAGTTCTCGCCAGATTCAAGCGCTTCTCTTAAAATTTTTGCAGGTTCTTCAGGTAATCTCAAAATGAATTGAGATTCCAATTCAACAGGATATACTGGTTCCCGTTTGTCTTTATTCATTATGCTTAGTCAGTAAGCTACCTTATTTAAAGTAAACGAAATGCAGCAATGGAGGAAAACTCCGAGCTAACAACGGAAGCACACCGGGATCAATAAAATCTCACTGTCTCTGGCAGATGGCAGACTCTTTGCCTTTCGTCTGTGTATGTAGATACATACTCATTGCAAAGAGTAAATAGATTGGTACTGAAAGGTGCTCAATTGCAGGATTTGCGACTTTGCGTTGACATTTACAAATCTGTCAGTGTCATGTGAATATGAAATTGTAGAACTGTTGTGTCAAAGTTCGTTAAAATAGGTAGGTAGCTAATACTTACAATTGACACATCACTATTTCACAAATTATTTAGTATTGGCGATGGATAAAAGAAATAATGACATTCCTTAGTTTGGATATATTGTATAATTATCTACGTACGTAACAGATGATGTTGCAATGTATAAACCTCTCCCAATTTGGGATAGCCGAATAAAGTAGATTTAATAAATAAATAAACGATGTCGGTGATTGAATCTATTCAGGTTTTCCCGCATAACTATCATCACCACACCGATTTTTGCAGTATTGAAATAGGTCTAGGAGTTAATATATAATAATATAGCTTAAAATAAGCAATAAAATACAATAAAGATTGTCTAAATCTCTAAAAAAAAACAACTTATATTTGTAAAACCCTAAAATACATAATAGCAGCACTCGGTCCTTCTTTCGCCTTCTCGTTTTTTTTTTCATTTTTATAAATTTCTCACATTTATTATTTTATATTAAATAACATAACATTTTCAATGACAATGTAGCTGATGTAGATGTATCCCTCGATCGCAGCGTCATCTGGATTTTCCTTCAATAGTGGAGCCTCTCAGTCACTTCCTACTATTAAAATTCTAACATGCAGACCTGAACTACGTTTCTTGTTTGTGGAAATCACGTCTTTTAAACGTAATTCTTAACTACTCTGTGATAAATACTACTAGCGATTTTCTTTCTGTGCTAATGCCGTCAAAAATAATTAGAAAAATTGCGTTGTCTGTGCTCTGTTAAATATTTGGAATCTGTATCTATTTTGGTGATGGTGGTTATTGTATGGATTTTTTAGTAGCTGCATTTTATTTCTAAAAGTAAAGGATAATCTTTTACTAAGTGTTATTTACGAACATGGGACAGTAATTACCAGTCCGAAACATTAATGCTTTAGTAAAGTGAAGCAGATTCGTATTACTGTAGGTGTAATGGCTAATTGAGTAAGTAGGAGACATTTTGTCACTATGATTTTTATTTAAAATTACTGTAATTTGTTTCGCTTATGCTGTTTTGGTTTGGTCTTTTCAATAACATTTATCTTAATCTATGGATTTAGTTTTATATCTAGGCTTAATAAAAACTCTCCAGATATTGCGATTTTAACACAAAGAGAAAGGCACCTTTCAGTTTTATTATATCAGTATCTTCCCAATAACCTACATTGTAAGTATTTAATTTAACGATTTTTAATCCCTGCTAATTGAGCATACGAAATATATCTTGAATTACAATAAAAGCTTATCAATCTTGCATATATTACATCTAAAATTAATTTCGTCATCTAGTAACATTGTAGCCATTGCATTATGGAATTATGAAGATTTCATCAAGTTGTTTTATTTAAAGAATATTACAGTCCTCTTAAGTTTTCAAACATAAAGTAAAATTCTTAGTTAGATTATTATTTAGTACTTTTTGAATGACAAATTATAATATAACTATGTCATGATCATCTCATCAAATACCAGCCCTGCATAGTGTAGTTGGTGTATAATTGTAATAAGTTAATGGGAGTCGCCATGTCCTGCCCCTCATTAGATAGTGTTATTTTCAGAAGAAGAAGGAAGATGCACTACAAACTGTGGCAGTTTTTATACAGATCTGGGATTCCCAAATTATTTTGAGGCAAGAGACTTCTTTTCCAAAATGAACTTATACCTCAGACCCCCATAGCCAAATTACTTCTAAAATCGCATATCTAGTTACTTCCTATTGATGTTAAGTTTGTTAATTTATAATTTTAAACATATAACAATGATACTTCCTACTAAAATGTTAGTCATTCTAATTATAAGTTGGTACATATAAGCATTACTTGAGAGTTTCAAAAAAGAACTTGTGTTAATTCATAGGGGTTATTTTTAGACCTTGTTAACCTCCAAAATCAGTTTTCATTAATGTTGAACCCTGAAAAACTGATATGGACCCCTTGGGAGTGAGATATCTACCACTTTGGGAGGCCTTGATATAGTAACATGTTGGCTTGAATCCATCCTTTGCATGTTTAAATCTAATTTTCATACACATATTGCATATAATATTTTAGCATATTATTGTTAACTTTTTTAAAGATAAAAAATCAGGTCATTCAATTTTACTTAAATTACTATTTTTAACTCACAATCTAAATATTGAAATATTCATTTCTTGCCCATATTTTGAAAAAACAAGTTGAAAATTGTATATTAAATATTTTTTTGACATTTTGAAGGTCCAATTAATATTATAAAAGGTAACAAAAACATTTTCTTTTTGAATACATTTTATTGCTGTATGTAATTTTTGTAGCATAATAGGTATATGTTATATTTGCAAAAGTGGCACATGAACTAAAATTTTCTATCTGTTTTTCTATAATAGTGACTAAAAGGTTTTTTATAGGTAGAATATAATTGTATTATGCTAACCTTTCTTGCTGCACCTTAGGGTTCCCATGGAACCAGAACTATATTATGCCTCTTTGATTTTAGGATAGGCAAGTAAGGAGATTTCGGTGATGTGTTTATTATTTTACAAATATCTTTTCTTGCACCATTGTGATTGTAAGTGTGGATTTCAATTTAGGAGATTTCTTTCTAGCATGTACAGTATAATCCCTGTGAGATACAATGTATGAGATACAATTATTAGTATTGTTGTAACTACACTCACTTCTATTGACATTTTAATTCAATTGTAAGACACCATCTTCTTATTTTTTCTGAACATGTGCAAAGTGTTGTGTATTATGGCAATGTCAAATAAGGAAATTGTTTTGTATTGTTCATAATTTACCAAAGTCCTATTTAATACAGTTTGTAGTATATGGAGTCAGTATAGTTTGTGGTTTCAATTTGTATTTAATGACTTTCTATTGATTGCATTATTTGATACTAATAACATTAATAACAGTTAGTGTAGGATAACTTGTGTCTGGCCAATCCAGGTCCAGGTAGTGTTGTTTCAATCCCATACAAAGTTTAGTAACCATTAACAAAATCCAAAGTGAATAAAGCTTACACTGGATCACCGATACATGAAATTATGGTAAATAATTTGTAGTAGTACTGATAAAGAACACTTTGAAGAAAATGCGTTGCTGGGTGTTGATGTTAGAAGTGGCTTATAATAATGTAATTAAAGTAAAAAAAAATAATTGAAATAATCATTCAAATTTTTATTTATTGTTGTAGATATCCTGATTTTCATGTCACTTTTTTGTTATAGGTATCTGTGCCAAATCATCGAGTTGCGCCCAAAGGTATGAAAGTTTTGTTAATTTGATGATAGGTATCCTTGTAATTGAATGTGGTATTATTTTAATGACATATTTTCTAAATTTTTTTTATATAAATGAGGGAAGCAAACATACACCTACTTCATCTGATGTTAAGAGTTCACTGCAATGCTCTATGAAAACTCTATTGCCTTCAAATCGGTTTGCTATTGTCCTGTTTTGTCTGTCACAGTGGTATTGCCACTGAAAACTAAATTGGTCACCTCATGTATTCTATTCATGCCAATACCCACACACTTTAAATTGAAACACAATTTACAAGAGTTGCTTCACAGCTGAAAGTGACGAGATATTGGTATTGACCAGGGTGGACCTGATTTTTTTATATGATGAAGGGGGCAAGCAGGCAGATGGCTCACTCGATGGGGGGTGATTACTGTCGCTTATGGACATTTGCAACGCCAAGGGACATGCCAATGCATTACCAACCTTGAAGGCTCAGTGTAAAATGAACTGTCTAGGACCACCAAGTGACAGCTGATGTGTGTGATACTTTGTCCTTCGGCGAGTGGTGCAATGGTGGAATGGCATGAATTTTAACATTACAGGCTATTTAGCAATTTTATTAGATTTTAAAAAGGCAGAAATTAAATCATGAATATAATTATGGATACCTGAAATTTACTAGATGGCGGAGGTAGATCCCGAGACGTTGCTTGAGTGGCTGCTGACGGGACAGGGCGATGAGCGGGATATGCAGCTTATAGCGCTGGAGCAGCTGTGTATGCTGCTGCTTATGTCTGACAATGTTGACAGATGCTTTGAGAGGTAAATGTTATATATGCACTGAGTTTCAAGTGAAATGTCACCAAACACTTCAATACAATGTTGTGTTGTTACTCATTTTAAACTATTTTTTTTTATTGTAGATATTTTAAATTATGTGATTTTAAGAATGAAAGCCTACATTTTATGTTGTAATCTAATTATATATAATATGTAATCAAGCGATGTAGATAATAATACAGCATCCGGGTGACCGAGCTTCACTTGGCCTTTTTTATATGTAGATGGCCAAATTGTACGAAACGTAAAGCCACCTGGTGGCGAGTAAATTAATGATAGTATGGGAATTTATTATTTATTATAGATAAATGTAATAAGCAAACCTATCTGAATACAAAATTTCATCAAAATCGTTAAACCCGTTTTCGAGATCCTCAAATATATATATATCTTTATTTTGTATTGCAAAAAATGTGAACGAAATACAAGATGTATGGATGCTGGTTTTGTAAATTATTTCTTTTTGTTTTTTGTAATATTTAGTATTTATGAAATGAGAGTAGCAGATCACCTATTAAGTGATCCAACAGACCATGGCACACATTGGCCTCAGTCAGCCTCCTCCTGTATGTAAGTGGCAACAGCTACTCTTATGGGCTATGATGTTTGCCTCATGTATTCTGTTGATGCTGGTGCTCACAATATTCGAACTGAAACAAACTCACAGGAGTTATTTAACAGCATAATGGGTAGTACTCTTCCATGCAAATAAGATTTCATATATCTGTAATATTAGTTAATTTGTTTCAGCTGTCCTCCAAGAACATTTTTACCAGCTCTTTGTAAAATATTTCTGGATGAGTGTGCACCAGATAATGTTTTGGAAGTCACTGCTAGAGCAATTACTTATTACCTGGATGTGTCAGGTAATTCATATAAATACTAAACTATATTGATATTAATTTAATTCCTTAATACCACAAAGCACCTTTTATTTCAAATGACCTTTTAATTCAACTTATGAGAATTTTAATACTAAAATTATTTCAATTACAGCTGAATGCACCAGGCGAATTGTAGCAATTGAGGGTGCTGTGAAAGCTATTTGCAGCAGATTATTGACTGTAGATCCAAATAACAGAACTAGTAAGGATCTAGCAGAACAATGTATTAAAGTATGTATTTATTATGTTTTTTTACTCCTTCATACATATTTATTATATTTTTTACTTCAAGAAAACAATAGACAATATGTGTTTAGTATTGTGTCTCATAGGACATTAATGAATTATGATCCCAGAGGTGTCATGTCTTAGAAATGGTATGCAGTTATATCATATTAAACAATATATTCTTAAGTGTAATGTATTTCTTTCTTTAATTATAATATTTTTGCAATGATATCTAGTGATGATTAGTTTAATAATAAATTAATTGTATAACTTTTCAGGTACTAGAGCTAATATGTACCCGTGAAGCTGGTGCAGTTTGGGAGGGAGGTGGTTTACCTGCCGTTCTCCACTTTATTACACATTATGGAACCGCTGTCCACAAAGATACACTTCATTCAGCCATGGCTGTTGTGTCTAGGTAAGTGTTATTATTAGTCTACTCAATTAGTTTTCAAGGATCAGTGAGATATTAAAAAAGAGATCCCTTTCTTTTTTTAAAATCGCGGTATGAAGTTGATACAATTATGAAATTATTTTAATTCTAAACCTTATATGTTTCTCTATAATACTATGAAAATATGACGTTTTAAGAAAGCTATGTTATAGTAGAAAAAAAGTAAAAACCACTTATAGCTCAATTAGTCTAAATAATCTATGTATAGCTTTTATATGTTTTAAGTTTAACTTTTTATATAGATTTTCATTTAGACATATAATTTGTATCTATTAAGAAGGTTTACCTATTCTGTAAGTATTGTTTAAATATATTACTGGGGCCGATTAACTGTGCTTATGTCCATACGTCCTTTGCGAGTAAGATCGCGTGTTGCGGCGATCCGTGGGTAACGTTGGTTGGGTGCAGGGTGTGCGGCAAGATGGAGCCGGGGGACGCGCGCGTGGGCGACGCGGTGTCGTCGCTGTCGTCGCTGCTGCGGCACAGCGACACGCGCGTGGCGGACGCGGCGCTGCGCTGCTTCGCGTCGCTGGCCGACCGCTTCGCGCGCGCGCACGCCGACCCCGCGCCGCTCGCCGAGCACGGTACGTGTCGATACCATACACACTTATTTTCTCCTTTCCCGTTTCCCACTTTCATATTTCCGCGTATAATTGTTGTCATGGCTAATTTTTAAAGATCATTAATAAATGAAACCTATTTATCAATTTTCATCATTACAAGTTTTGTCAGAAAACATACTTAAATCGGCGTTATTTATCTTGTTCTTGATTCAGCTCATTTGAGATATGAATTATTTTCTTTTATTCATTGTTCTCTATAAAGTTAACACAATTTTATACTTTTCCTTAATAAACTGCATAATATTATAATTATCTATTTACGCAGGGTTGATTGAAGAACTGGTCCGTCGGCTCGGCAGCACCGAGAGTACTGACGACAAGTGTCTTGTACCACCAGTATCTACTACTGTCAGCTTATTATCCACACTCTGCCGTGGCTCAGCTCAAATAACACACGATTTAGTCCGTCTGGACTTATGTTCAGCCATTGAAGCAGCTGTGCAAGCGGATGAGCGGTATTGTTTGGAATGTATGCGTCTCGTGGATTTGCTACTTGTCCTTTTGTGTGAGGGTCGTCATGCTATACAAACGTGAGTATATTTTTTAAATTTCAAAACTCATATATTCACGGAGATACATATTTAGAATAATGTCATATTTTATTCAATAGACAAAAATTTGATAGGTAGTAATGGATTATTTAAAATCAAACTTGGTAGTTCCCAATTTATCAATTTCATTCATT
>DWIE01001596.1:0-10461 GCA_018248235.1 Choaspes benjaminii
TCCGCCCTCAACGTCACCAACATCTACGACCGCTTGCTCGCCACACCCACCCTTGGCTACACCTCCCATTTCGACAACTTCCAGGAGCACGTGATGTCGGAGCCGGTGGCGGGCGTGGTGGCGCGCGCGGAGCTGGTGCGGCTGCGCGGGGAGGTGCGCGACGCGGCCGGCGCCGCGCCGCCGCTGGACCTGCCGCCCGGCGAGGACGAGCCGCTCGACCACGTCGCATCTGAAGAAGAAGCGCAAGCAATAAAGGAGCGCGTCATCGCAGCGCGCAGGAAGGTGCACAAAACTACTGGAGAGGAAGTGGCAGCTCGGTGGACTTTTGAGGAAGGCATAAAGCGACCATACTTCCATGTCAAGCCATTAGAGCGGTGTCAGCTGAAGAACTGGAAGGCATACCTCGAGTGGGAGAAGCAACATGGATCATTTAAAAGAGCGCTTGTGTTGCACGAACGATGCTTAATAGCTTGTGCTTTGTATGAGGAGTTCTGGATGCGGCTGATAAAGTTCCTGGAGGAGCACGAGGCGCAGTCGGGCGCGGTGCGCGAGGCGCTGGAGCGCGCGTGCACCGTGCACCACCTGGACAAGCCGGAGCTGCACCTGTACTGGGCGCACTTCGAGGAGGAGCACGCGCAGCCCGCGCGCGCCGCCGACATCCTCGACCGCATCGAGAAGACCTGCCCCAACCTCGTGCAGATACAGTACAGAAGGGTTAACCTGGAACGACGCCGAGGAGACTACGATAAATGTTGTCAACTATACGAAGGCTACATTACATCTGCCAAGAATAAGGCCATAGCGTCCGCACTGTCTATAAAGTATGCAAGATTCCTGTTCCACATAAAGCGAGATTCAGATGCTGCTAGGAAGGTGTTAGATGATGCTATCGTCAAGGATCCATTAAATGCAAGACTTCATATGCAGAGACTCGATTTGGCCTTACATACACCTGATACACCATTTGAAGTGTTAGAAGAGCTGGTGTCGTCGTACGAGCGGCAGGAGGGCGCGGAGGTGGAGACGGTGGCGGCGCTGGCGGCGCGGCGGCGCGAGCTGGCCGAGGAGCTGGGCGGCGCGCAGCACGCCCGCCGCGCCGTGCAGCTCGCGCGCGCCGCCGCCAAGCACCTGCGCAAGCGCGCGCGCAAGGACAAGCACGACCCGCCGCCGCCGCCATGCGCATCGGGCGACGCGAATAAGAAGAAGGAAGCGGGCGCGGCAGCCACCGGCAGCGCCACGGCGGCAAGCAATAGCGCGTACTATCAGACACCAGCCGCCACCGCGCAGTCCTATGAGCAGTCGTACGCACAGCCCTACCAGCCGCCCTGGGGCTACCAGCAGCCCCCCGGGCCCTACCAGCACCACCCCGGGCCTTGGACCCCGTACCCCAATTACTACTGACACTCATCATAAACATACCGACATCTTTGAGATTTATGCGCAACCACACCAGCTCCACCTGGGGATAGAATTTTAACTACTATTAGCATTTAATCCACATTAAGACTTTCAGATTGGTACGAGTATTTTTAAGCACCCAGGGCCCCCTCTGTGTAACTGCAATCAGTGTCTGTAATGGTTTTTACATCAATTGTCTCAATATTATGTATGTAGTATTTTTTCGTTCTTAGTAATTTTTCTAATTCTTAGCAATTTCAGTAGGGTTTAGCCATACCATTTTATGTCTAGTATAGTCAATATTGCGATAATAAACTTTATTGCATTGGTAAATGTAAAAACACTTAGTAGTATGTCTAACCCAGTAAAGATTTCATCACATGCTACTTGGGCCCTGGGTCATTCCCCTTATCATTGCTTGTCCTTACTCAAACTAGTAAATTAAGCTTGTATGTTTAAAATGTATTATGTATAATAATTGATAATTACACGACAGTGTACTTATTATACACCACCGTTTTAATAAATATATTTAAAAGTAAAACAGATTTACATCCAATTTCTTAGAAGTACAGTTAATATATTGTAAGTGGTATACTTATGACTTCTCATGATAGTTTGATTTTAATACCTTATGATTTTTTTATATTCGCGTCATTGGTTTAATATACACTATGTATTAGCTAAATGTAAACAGATTTAATGAATTATTATACATATAAACGTGCATTGTTGTTTTATTTACATAATTGACCTATTTATAGTTATAAACACATTCTCTGAATTAACATGTCCTGATGAATAAGTCATCAATGTAAAGATCAAACCGAACCTAGAAATGTGGAATGTTTCCATTATGGCATAAGGTAATCAACCAGCCACTAGGAAGTTTCAAGAAGATTTTGGACCAATTATACATAAAAATGTTCATACACAACTCGCGATTCGGTAGTGTTATCTTTGTCCCACGTAAGAAGTACGAATTTGTTACCATTTATCAGTCACATTTTTCAACTAATCAATGCTACCTACACACAATTTTTCTGTTTATTTTGTGGTTAATAAACAAGTACATTACATCTAATTTATGATTGATTATATCATTAGTGCGTGTAGAATTTATCCAGAATCTTGATCAACCCCAATACTACAACCATATCTGCTGCGAAGAAACTTGTGGTGTTTAAAATACATGCGATTAAATCTGGGAGTAGCAATGTAGGTGTGACTAACTCCGAACAGAACAATGGATCTGTTTTGAGGGCAGTTACAGATATCTTGGGGCGAAAATGTCGTTTTCACAAGTGAATTACATGTCTGTATACTTCTTTCGTTGTTATAATAAATGCTACATGTACCAACATTTCAAGTTTACCATTTTTTAATTTTTTAAAGTTTTGCAAACTGAAACATTCAGAAGCGAATTAATATTCTTAATATGCACGTGTCCTGTCATAACACTAAAAGTCTAAATTAGTGAGAAAAATAATATAAACAGAAATATATTTCAAAATCTTTATTCCGCATTGTAAAATGAGCGACTCATTGCACAAAATCTTATAATTACTCATTAAAACGAGAATCTACACGTACAAATCTTCTTAACATTATATGTTATAATGTATTAAAAATATTAAATTTCATGAACAAATTATATATTCTTATTAACAGATTAGGCTAACATAAATAACTAGAACAACTAGATGCTATATTTAGTTGTGATTGTGCCATGCATTCTTATAGACAGATTAATTACTTCCATTCAAGTAACGTCAACACTGAAACTAACGCCAGCGTTCTATAAAGGTCACGCGCAACAAATGTGAGGCTTATAATTATTTATTCATATAAAATGTACACAACACATTACATAAACTTCAATATTATACTTCTTGTCAAGACAAAACTTGTTAATTATACGAAAATGAATTAACATTTTTACAGTCAACATTCAAGTGTATCATTATGCTTGTCTATTCTATAACGAATAAACACAGTCAAGCCGCATGACGTCGGCGCTCTCAGAGATCAGACGTGCACCCGGCAGTCTTAGGGAATCATTTATCATAAACACGCTGCCTTAGCTGCTTTTACGGCCTCCCTCTCTTTGCGTCGCAGCTTCTTCCGCCGTCGATCGATGGCCGCTAACTCAGCTTTGACAGAGTGATACGCTTTACGTAAATCCGCTAGACGTGACGTTAGCACGTTGATGCGAGTTTGAGAATCCCAGGATGGGTCGAGGTCGACGTAGAAGTTGTACTTGAGCGTGGCGTGGTGCGAGGGGTGGGGGTGGGCGTGCGGGTGCGCGTGGTGGTGGTGGTGCGCGTAGTCGCGGTCGAGCGAGTCGCGGCGCGGGCGGCGCGCGCGGCCTCGGCCCGCCGCGGAGCTCTCCGACGCCTTGCGGGACCGCCCGTGACCGTGAGACTTGTCAGTGTCCAATGAACAATCTTGTGCGCGACCGTCATCTTCATCGTCCTTGCGTCCCAATGGACTATCACGTTCTGATATTCGGCGTTCTCTCGGGGAGAGGTCGAGGCTGCTGTCGGGCGTGGTGGGCGGCGTGTTGTCGAGCGGCGCGCGGCGCGGCCAGGGCTCGTCGCGCTCGCCGGCCGCGCCGCCCGCGCCCCCCGCGCCGCCCGCGCCCGCCTCGCGCGCGCCGCCGCTGCTCCTGCGCTCCTCGCCTTTAGAATGGTGGTGCGGCGGAGCGCAAGCGAACGGCAGGTGCAGCCGCTGCCGCGGAGGTGCCGGCTCGGCGTCGGGCGCGGGCGAGCCCGGGATGGTCTCCTCGCACAGCAGGAGCGACAGGTTGCTGTCCTCCTCCGCGGCGGCCGCGACGCTACTGCTCCCTACAGTGTTAGCCGGCCCGGAATTGTTCGCGCTTGTGCTCGCATTCGCAGTAGCGCTGGGGATGCTCGACGCAACTGTGCTGGGTCGTATCCCACCTGCCACTACTACGCTTGCACTGTGTTTCCGTTCGTTCTTGCAGGCGTCCTCCAGCATGAGCAGGCTCTCCCCGGCGCTCCACTCGCCGGGCGACTTGCCCGCGTGCAGCGCGCGCGGGCCCACTTCGCCGCCCGCGCTCGACCCCGTCCCGCCCCACTCCTCTGATAACTTGTCTATTATCAACCTTCTATCAGAGTCATCGGAGTCGCTGGATTCACTTCTGTCTTCGGGTGGGAATGGCAAGGGAATAGTAGCAACGTTCACGGATTGATTGATCTGGCTCGAGAGCTTCTGTATGGTGTCGCTTAACACCTTGTTATTCTTGCCGGGTCCGCCCAGCGATAGGTCAGCTACGCTCTTCCGCCGTTCCAAAATACTAAGGGGACTCTGCAATCTGGGAGGCGTCGCTTCCTTCGCCTTTACTTTCTTTATATCCGCGCCGTCACGCTTAACATCCGTCAAATTGGATGGTTCGCCGAATATAGAGTCCACCAAATCCGCAGGGCTTATTCGTTTAATAGATTCCAGCCTACTCAATGGTTTCAATAAATCTGTTTTAGCTACTACAGGTTTCGCGTCGGGCAATGTTTTTTCAAGTCCTCGCATGGGTGAAAATTTACCTAGAGGCAGTTTATCTATCTTGTCATCCGTTGGTTTCAAAGTATCTTTCTTTGGGGACTCTGATCCGTCTTCGGGTGGTGGCGGTGACATAGAAAGTATTTTGGCACTATTTATAGCTTTAAGAAGTTTTTCAGCAATTTTGGGGCCCTCGGATTGCAAAAGGAATCCAGGAGGTGGTTCAGGTAGAACGTCTATCCGCGCGGGACTGTCAGGTTCTGATTTATCTTCTTCGGTATCGATAAGGGGGCTGGAAGGCAACTCTAACGCAGAAGTGACAACAATGGGTTCGGGGTCCAGTTTTTCTATTTTATTTTTGGGAATGTCTTTGGGCTCTCCTGGAGGAAGTGGTATAGATAAGGCTTTAAATGTTTCAACCTTTACGATCTTGTCTTCCACTTTAACTTCCGACTCTTTCTGGGCCACACTCGGTACAGTTATAGCAGTACTAGGTAATTCTAATTTAGGCGGAGGTGGCGGAGAAGACTTTGGAGGTTCAGGGATGTCTTTTATAGGCGATACGTCTTTGAATTGTGTAGGTGGATCTTTGACTTCCTTCGCAGGCTCAGGTTCTTTAGATTCAGTAGTGCTAGGTTCTTTAATGGACTCGGGGGTTTTTGGATTTTCTATATTCGAATCAGTTGGACTCTGCTCACTATCATCGTCTTTAGTTTCCTCTGTTTCATCTTCTGAAGATTGCTCGTCGTCAGCTGGACTTTCCGGAGAGTCATCAATAAGTTCTCTCAGTTTGGGAACTTTACTTTTCTTAGAATAAGTTTCTTGATTTTTAGCTGGCGTGAAACCTTCGAAAATGGGTCCTGAACTACATTCTCCTGGAAAAGAGTCATCATCTAATGAGAATAAGCCATCTTTGGAGTCATCTTCAGGACTTTGCCGTCCAGGACCTTCACGCGTCGCGCCATAATCTCGGAATGGTGATAGTGATGGTGATTCCACTGACATAGGTCGAGGTCTCAAGGCGTCTTCAGATATTTCTTCACTTAATGTTTTAGTAAGCGTCGACGCATATTTCGTAGGAGAAATATCATCAAAAATACGATGGCTTCGTTTTTTCTTTTCGTCGTGAAGTTCCAACTCGAACGGCTCAGGTTCCTTAAATTCATATACATCTTCGGCTTGTTTTTCGAGCTGGCTTTGCCCCGATGACTCTGGCGCAGATGCGTTTGTGCAGCTCGGCATTGAACTTGGTTCAGTTTGGGGTTTTTCCTGTTTAGTAGCGTCATCAGGTTCTTGTTTCACGCATTGTAATCCTTTTAATTCCGACCTTATTTCATTCAGATCATAGTCTCGGCCCTGGTGCTGATGACCAGGGAGATTGGAGCGAGGTTTCTTTGTTGGAGAAGTGTTTGTTGGCGTAGAAATTGTTCTTGTTGGCCTCTTGCGTGGTTTACTTGAGCTACTACTGTCACTTGATTTGGCATCTTTGGATCTGGAGGGAGTTTTGGAGGATTTATCATCCAACTTTTTAGGAGGTCTTTTTACTTCTTCATAGCTGTCAGAGTCACTGTCCGAATCAGATAATGCAGATGATTCTTCTGTGCGTTTGCTCCTTACGCGTCGACTTGTGCCCAAGTTCTTCTTTTCCAATTGCGTAACATTGAGGGCGATACGCTGTGGCTTGATCCATTCGTCGTAGCGCGTGTTCCAGCCTGTGTAGTGCACTCGCAGCATTCCTCCTGAAGACACCTCTATCACCTTCGCTTCATAAGTTACCTTTGATTCGGATTGCGTAGGTCCATAATACACTTTCAATTTATCGCCAACTTGCGCCTTCACGTTTGCTCCTGCTGTCCGAGGTGTACCCGTAGATTGCTCAGTGGTTTTCCTCTTGCGCGGCCGTTTGCTACTGTTGGAGGCTATAGTGTTGCCACTACTAGCTGAATTGGCGCTTTGGCTGCGTCGACTTTGCATTTTCTTTGTGGGACCACACCTGGAGGCTCGCCCCGAGCTGTCACTGTCAGTGGACACGTGCGGCCGCCGGGACGCTCGCGACGCGCTCGTGGGCGTCTCAGTCAGCCTCGACGAAACGGTCGTTGATGATGAGAGTGGCCTTCTCTTAGGCGTCCTCTTTTCATGCGACTCCGTCTTAGCGGGCGGAGCACTGCGAGTTTTGGACTGGGAGCGAGACTTAGCCGGAGTCTTATCGTCTTGTCCCTTACTCGTAGATGTTGAAGGTTTCTCTTTTTCCTTATCTTTTTCTCTTTCCTTTCCCTTTTCCTTCTCCTTGTCTTTTTCTTTGTCCTTATCTTTGTCTTTCTCCTTGTCCTTTTCTTTGTCTTTATCCTTCTCTCTTTCCTTCTCCTTTTCTTTTTCTTTCTCCTTTTCTCTTTCCTTCTCCTTTTCTTTTTCCTTCTCCTTTTCTTTTTCCTTCTCTTTTTCTTTTTCCTTCTCCTTTTCTTTCTCTTTCTCCTTTTCTCTTTCCTTCTCTCTTTCCTTTTCCTTTTCTTTCTCCTTCTCCAGTAATTTCGGAGCAGCAGAGATGAGTGGCTGATTGTCAGCGCTGTCATCTTCATCGCTCGCACGAGGTTTCTCCTTCTGTTTCTCTGCCTTCTCTAATTTTTTGTCTATTTTTTCCTCCTTATCACTTTTTTCTGTTTCACTTTTATCAGAGTCTTTGTCCTTAATTCGCTGCGAGGCGGAGGGCGCGGGCGAGGCGGCGGCGGGCGGCGTGGCGGGCTGCGCGGCGGGCGGCAGCTTGTCGCGGTCGCGGATGAGCGAGCGGCCGGCCGGCGGCGTGCGCGCGCCGCGCGGGTGCGCCACCAGCGTCACGCCCAGCTTGCGGTAGAAGTCCTCGAAGCTGTGCAGGAATTTTTTGTATGCTTGTTTGCATAGATTTGTGATGCTAGTTGTAATAGGATGAAACCCCATTTTATCGGCGATCGTCTTCCACTGGTTTTGATTTGTAACTCTATTGTAACCACCAAGTTTCTGAACCACTCTAAAAAGCCTGTATAAGTCGATGTCCCTGTTGGCGATAGTGGGATTACGATTCAAAGGCGTTCCGCGGTCGTCCATAAACTTGTACAGTTGTGCAACAAAATGATCTTTTTCCTCACGAGGTTCATCATCTGAACTATCATCAGAAGTGTTCCGCGGTTCATTGAAGAGAGTGTCACGGTCCCAGTGTGGCGGTAACACATTATTGTTAAGGTACTGAAGTGCAGCCTCCACTCCGCACCACTCTAATGGTGCACTGCCTTTTCTAAACTCTCGTGCTTCTTTCTTCGGGACAGTGTAATATCTGCCGTCCTTGAAGGAGCGCACAAGGTAGTCCTCCTTGACCTTGATCTGCGCGGTGGGCGCGACCACGAGCGCGGGGAAGGCGGGCTGGTGCGGGCGCCGCCGCTCCGCGCCGCCGGCCGCCTCCACCAGCACCACGCGCCCCACGTGCGGCTCGCGCTCCGCGCTGTCCGCCTTGGCGCGCCGCGGCCCGCCCTCGCCCTCGCTCTCCTCCGACTGAGCTCTACCTCTCCTGCCTCTCCGGCCGGCAATGACAGGAGTAGAGAAATGTTCGGGATGTGTGAGGGGCAGCTGGTCCAAGGTTTCACTCTCATTAAAATGGCGCCCGCTTTTGAGGCAGAGTGCAGACCTCCGCAACGTTGTGATGTCACCATCATCAAACACTACAAAAATCAAATTCATGGCTGACTAAAAAAAATATGCTTCCAATTGAAAAGATTAGTAAATATTTCAACCTATTAAGGAAAATTATACCACGGGGTAATCACTTTGCTATGTATTTGTTTCAGATGGAATTAATTAGAAACTTCATTCTAACCCCGACTGAACTTATAGTATTATTATGGCAATACTTAATAATAGTGATATTAGACAAAAAGTAACAAATACATTAGTAGTGAGAGCATGACAGATTGACCTTATGTATGTTTATAAAATAGTTGTTGAAATATCAATAAAACACAAGGGCTCACAATCATATGACAATATTAATATAACTTAGTGAATTTGTCAGTTTTCATTTTATATCTTTTACATAAGTATCATAAACAGCAGCAAATAAGCAAAGACAAGATAAGTAAATAATTATAGCTGCACACTGCTGCATACTGCAGAAACACAAGTAAATAATTATAGCTGCAAGCAATCTAGGCAAAGATTACAATTCATGGGTATGTTCAACTGGATTTCTAATCCATAGTGGAGGTAATCCAGTGGTTCTGCACCATCAGAGATTTACTAGATAGTAATGAAATATTTGTAGGTGTGAGTGAGAAATTCGGCATATGCAAGATACAAAGCACTAAATCATTGAGTGCTCATAGGCACTCTACAAGTGGAGAACTAACTATTCCTGTAGTTTCTACCTCTCCATTTATATTCTTCCATATTTATATAATGTGCCAATTATTGTTGTTTGTGAGTTAAATTATGAATAGTACCTGTCTCCTAGGTAATTAAAGATGCATACCCACTATATTTATATAGAAAGAGAGATATTGTGTTGTCTCATATTACCAATTACCAATATATATTTAATTAACATTTTAATTCACCAAAGATGGCAGTACACAGAAGACATTACCTCTATAATTTCACCATCTCTGTTTCCTTAGACTTAGTAGGATTGATAAATTTTCATTAACATTAAATAATAACATAATGAGTATCATACATTAACAACTGCTTATTAATAGCAAACAGTACTGTTGGGAAACAAACTGTATATACACAGTTGATTATATAGAAATAATAAGTCATTATTATTATGGAAGCTGTGACAGTCAGTTATTGTAGTCTTTGGTCCCCTCATAAATTAAAATATACATTTTTTATTATAGAAAAGTCTGTTGTTTTGTCCACTTACCTACAGTATACTGGCTGCAATCCTGAATCTTGCTGATGACAGCTTCCATGGGATCCTTTTTCGGATCCTGCTTCACCTCTACGGTGGCTCCCACCCGCAAAGTGCCTTTAATGACATCATCATTCACTGTAGTGATACCACCGACCTTAAGTGTCACTTTACATTTTATATTTCTAACAACTTTTTTTATCTTGGCTTCACAAAAGGCTCCTTTGTATTTTGCACTAACATCAGTTCCAACTGGTAGAAATGGTGGATCATCACCCTGCATGTTTGTGGTTTTTAGGTTTTGAACAACTCGACTATTTTGCTGGCCTTAGTAAAGTGGATTGCGCGGCAACGTATTAGTATCTTTATAAACAAAGCGATGAACTGATCGTGATGAATTAGCACGACACGTTCTAAGTATATCTCGCAACAAAATGCGCGAGTCTATTCATCTCTCATTGTACAATCTTCAGTAAATATATTTCACAAAACCAAAAAAATAAGAACACCATTTTCATTTTCACTTCCAGTTCGACATTGATTTGAGATTGACGTTTTGTGACGTTTTTGTTTATTTATTGCCATAGTCTGCCTCTTTGTAGGCTGCCACAGAGTAGAAAAAATCTGCTGCAAGTTTTTAATTAAACTAAAAACTAAAGTACACCACG
>DWIE01001597.1:0-10457 GCA_018248235.1 Choaspes benjaminii
AGTTTCATTGCTGTTTCAAAAAATACTACATCCTTGTTTTGATTGTTGAAAAACTGTGTAAGAATTTTTCTATAGCTAAGTATTTCTTCCCAGACATCTTCATCAACAGCAGTAACACAAGGTGTGTGATGCGTTGTAGTAATGATGCAATGACCTTCAACTAATGACTCCCGTGAAGGCAATGCGAGATAGACTTTATTCCCGCAGCTAATCATAAGATGTTTGAACATCCTCTTAGATTCAATACAGTATGTACAGTCCTCTTCAGTTTGTTCTTGCTTTATTGCCTGTCTAATAGCATGTTGGTCTTGAAGAGTAGTTTCCTTGATAGCACTCTTGTTTTTCGCTATTCTCTCCACAAATAATTCATCAAGATTTTCAGGATCTTTACATTTGGATGCAGCCGCAGCTAATGCAATATCATCATTATGATGAGATTCATATTTCTCATGTTCAAACATTCTTGACAAGTCATATCTGTCATCATTGGCGTAGTATTTTATCCTACCATCAGAATCATGAGTTTTGGCTTTCCCTTTCTTACGAATATGATCATTATGTTCCATAACAGGTCGGCTACTTCCAGTAGATGAGGTTTTTATTAATAAAACACCTTCTTTACCCTTTTTGCCAGCATCAGGATTCTGTTTCCTATATTCCCTAGCTGCCTCTAGTTTATCTTTCAATTCCTTCACTAACTTCTGGTCTCCCATTATTTCAGCTTTTACAATTTTTGCTGCTAATTTGTTCATCTTTTCATCACTTAAGTACAGACTGTCTTCTGATTTAGGTTTAGCAAGCGACTCCGATTTATTATCATATTTGAGTTTTTCTAATGTTTCTTGAAACACATCTGTTTCATGCTGCATAGAGTATTCATCGCGCTTTTTCCAGTTGTTAGATTTGGCATACCCCTCATCCTCTCTCAGAGATTTACGACGTCTATTTTCTTGTGTATCTTTTGAATGAGAACTACTCCGAGAATAATAATTGTCTTCATCCACTGGTTTAATGAAAGATTGTGATTTTCGAAAGTCCTCATATGTATGGGGTACGCCTGTGCCACCATCCTTCCAGTAAGGATTCAGTTCTCGGCTGCTAGTGGATGGGTTGTAGGAGTCAATATGCTTTTTGTCTTTTTCCTGGCGTTTGGCTTTCATGTCGTCTTTGGTGAAGGTTTTCAATACCCCTCCTGAGGACATCCATTCGTCCCTGCTGGTTGTCACAGTGTTCGGAGTTTTTTTTTCTACCCATTCACCTGAACCGGAGCTGCTCCCATCTGAATAATTTCGATGTCTTTTCTTTCTTTTACTACGATGTTTATCGTCTTTGCTTAGATTCTTGCGTTCCATTATGGGAAATATCCAGATAAGTGAATAATAAGCAAAATTGTTAATTTTAAATCAGATCAATTTATTAATGTTTCAGTTTTTTTGTTTTTGATTCTATGATTTACGACTTGTCGATAGATTATTGATTGACATGTGCTGAACTGCTGATGTCAGTTAAGTGTTACCCAATACCAGAACCAGATGTGCCACAAAACATGGATTTTGGACAACCTCATCCTTATTTTAACATTGGTATTACATAAATTTAATTATTTTAATAATTTAAAAATTTAACAACACATTTGATGTTTCAATTTCTTATTAATTCAAGAAAAGTTGAAAATGTGACAACAAATTTGAGTAAGTCGGTCACCCTTAGGAATACAGTGAACTAGAGCAACCTTTCAAGACGTATCCTAACGAGTACGGCAGCTAGAACAGTCGTATTAGAAGGGGAATTAGGGGAAACAGATAACACCAAGGCGGGGATGTTATCCGGCTCTTCGACTTTTTGATGTCAAGGAAGAAGAGATCTCGTTTGATGACTTTTTGAGTGAATTGATTTTTAGACATCGAACTCTCACACCGCGTGCGTTGACAATAATAAATTTGCACTTAATAATCTAATTTAATTATTGTGAATTATTTAATAAAATTGGACCGTGTATATTATATTTTAATTGGTGTCACTAATGCACAGAGTGCTTAATTACATCAAGGGTTTAAGTGAATATTTTCTCTGTGGGAACTTCATTCAACTCTTGTATTGTATTAATCTATGTTCAAATTCCTCGATGTGATTATAGTATGACGATACGATATACCTACTACTCCGTCGCTCGTGCCGTGCATAGTAATAAATAATCAGATTAAGGGAAATTGACAAAATGCTTTAGTGGGTGCAGGTGTCTTTTAATTTATGTGATGGTGGAAAATATTGAAATCAACGGGTGACAGATCTGCTCGTGGTCGTTGCTAATGTATAATGGAACTTGTTTCAATGTGATTGATTCGAATAAAAAGTGAAATCTTCGTTTGAAGGAAACAGTAATCGTTTATGTGATTTGTGGCTGACGATGCTTTACACAAGTACAAGTATTGCAAAGGGAAATTAGTTTGGTATACAACTTGGTGGTCGAGTTTCTTCTACATATTTAAATATTGCATGTGTCAGTGACTCCTGTTATCTCACAGCATGTTCTCAAAGAAAAAGAAGAAGCCACTGATATCTCCCCCCAGCAACTTCGAGCATCGAGTCCACACTGGGTTTGATAAAAGAGAGGGAAAGTTTGTGGGGCTTCCTCTGCAGTGGGCTTCACTTGTAGGCAATAACCAGATATTAAAGTCTACAAACAGGCCATTGCCTCTGGTAGATCCCTCTGAAATCACTCCTACTGAAATACTGGATTTAAAAACGATTGTGAGGGGAGAACATAGGTCAGCTTCTGTAGCATCAGTCACACGGCCTGTGTCCACAAACCCAATACAACAACCTGTTCAAAACGGTGTTGTCTTGCCAAAAACATCTAATGTTGCAAGATCAAATTCCCTTCGGAGTTCTAGCCCACCGCGCATTAGAAGAGATCTTCGGAATCAACCAAATATACCACCGTCTGTACCTGAAGAATCACCACCTGTGCCTCCTGCACCCCAACAGTACCCCACCTTACGTAGAGAACAGAGCAACTACGGCCTCAACAAACCTTTAACGGAGTCCCCAGTAGAATGGTCACAGCATACCCACGAAGCAACCATTAGAGCTGTAACTGATGCGAATGACAATCAACCGTCAGCTACTACTTATCAGAACATACAGAATGCAAATGTGCCCTACCAACACAACCACCCGCCACAGCCTTTATCACACATTCCACAGCATGGTTTAAATGGAAACAATGTTAATATGGGTGATGCATACTCAGCCACACGTTCTCAGCACGGCATGCCTCCTGGCGCCCCACACTTGCCTCTCGCTGCCTCCAAGCATGAGTTGCGGCTCACACATGAACAGTTCCGCGCGGCGCTGCGGCTGGTGGTGAGCGAGGGCGACCCGCGCGAGACGCTGGCCGGCTTCAGCAAGATCGGCGAGGGCAGCACGGGCGTGGTGTGCGCCGCCACCGACGTGCGCACCCGCCAGCGCGTCGCCGTCAAGATGATGAACCTCCGGAAGCAGCAGCGGCGCGAGCTGCTCTTCAATGAAGTGGTGATAATGCGCGACTACCCCCACCCGAACATAGTGCAGATGCACGCGTCGTACCTGGTGGGCGACGAGCTGTGGGTGGTGATGGAGTACATGGCGGGCGCGTCGCTCACGCAGATCGTGACGCGCGCCCGCATGGACCCCGAGCAGATCGCCACAGTTTGCAAGCAGTGCTTGAAGGCTTTAGCGTTCTTACATGGACAAGGAGTCATACATCGTGATATTAAGTCCGACTCTATTCTTATGACGGAAGATGGCCGTGTTAAACTGTCGGATTTCGGATTCTGTGCTCAAGTTTCTCAGGAATTACCAAAGCGAAAGTCATTGGTCGGAACGCCATACTGGATGTCACCAGAGGTTATATCAAGACTGCCTTATGGACCTGAAGTAGATGTGTGGTCGCTCGGGATCATGTTGATAGAAATGGTAGATGGCGAACCACCTTTCTTCAATGAACCACCTCTACAGGCCATGCGGCGCATCCGCGACATGCCGCCGCCGCGGGCGCGCGGCGCGGCGCGCTGCCCGCCCGACCTGGCCGCCTTCCTGGAGAGCGCGCTGGTGCGCGACCCCGCGCTGCGCCAGCCCGCCGCGCGCCTGCTGCACCACCCCTTCCTGCGCCGCGCCGGCCCGCCCGCGCTGCTCGTGCCGCTCATGCCGCCGCACCCGCCCGCCGCGCAGGTTCCATAAAGCTTTGGTGTTCCAGAAACAAAAGGCAACCCAGATCCCGTACAGTAACATGACAAAATAAAAATGAAAACCAACAAAATGACATTTATAATGTGTTTTTTGTTAAAGGACTAATATAATGATGCAGCTTTTGATATAACGCAATCATCTATTGAAAAAATGTATTTAATATTTTATTTAATATTACTAATGAGACTTAACCGGTAGCAGAATGATTGAATGTACTGAATCCAAAATGTTATCAAATTAAAATGGCAGCTTCCTTGTATGGTTGTGAAGAATTGGATAATTAGTCATTATTATGAAATCCTGTTATCATTTCAAAAACATTTAAAAAATACGTGACCTATCTAAATGAATTTGTATTCCTATTATCTTCCATGAAATTCTTATATTTATATATTTGCCCAGTGACAATATTCCACTTGTATATCTATTTATATTATAAATACTTGTTAAACATTCCTTATTTAAAAATATGGACTTCTACAGATATAATAATATATTTTCTTGATCGTGATTTTTTTTATTGTTGAAAATTTTTATCACGTTTATTTCTGACTATGAAATGTTGTTTGTATACAGTTGTTGATCTAACTAAAGTTTACCGTTTGAATCGTAGGTAAAATGTTTTAATAATTAATTAAAAAGTGAATAGCCCCCGTCCATTTGGTGTGTTCTAATATACATAATGTTAAAAAGTGCAGTTATTAAATTTACAGAATTCATTGTGTTGATCTATTAAGTCAATTATACAAAAATATGAATGTTTAAGACTTAAAATTATGAGGAAAGATATATACTTAAAGTAACCTATAAATGGGTCTATCTATGATAAAATCAAGTTTATTATGTTATTAAACTTTTATTGAGGTGCCAGGACTAGAGCCTAAGGAAAATAAAATCAGTATTAAGCAAACGAAACTTTTATGTACTTACATTAGGTCTTACCTCTTCTTGATGTTATATTAATGTAATCCACTTACGCAGAAGATATCGCAAGGCATACACGCAGTAAATGGCTTCAGTATATATCATACTGAAATAAATGTTTGGTGCCCTTTCTTTAACCTGGCAATGTGTATACATTTGATAACGATCTGTTAGTACTAGGGCTTGGAAGCGTAATATACAAACAGACTTGCATTTATAATATAATATTATTATCAATCCCACCTAAACAAAAGAAGTATGGTGCATTGTTAAGACACTAGTTTTAATCCAATGTAATCATGATGCGGTGCTTCATGGTCATTTTAATTAGCGCCAGTAGCTATACAGTTTACAATATTCATTTATTTCATGTATGTAATAGTACTTTAGGGCCATTTCTGAGCTAGAACATCTTTAAGTTTCCCGATGAGTTATATAGGTTTGAAATGAATGTGCAGTATAAATAAAAATTGAGGAGACTTTCTTATATAATATGTAATTTACTCTTCATATAATGTTAAAAAACGTTACAATTTATAAATAACGTGTAAAAACCTGCTTAATTATAAGGAGACTTGATTCCTACACAAGATGCACATGACCAAATGCAGCTGTTCCATTTTTATAATGGTATTATTTTTGAAGTCATAATTATTATAATGTTAATCTATTTCTTGGGACAAAAAAATAACTAGCGACGCCTCGCCCTACACCTTTGGGTTAATACAGGTGTAAAATTTTGGTTTCTTTATAATGACCTACTGACTGGACCCACACAGTTAAAATCGATTTCTTTTAGGCTAACTACTTTAGGTCTAAAGTTATCTAGTAAATGTTAAATGTATGAGGCCCTAATATTACATTTTAAACTTGTCTTGCGATTACTTCTGCGTTTATTGCAACATAATGTGACTATACACACATTCGTACTTATTTTAATATTTAGCTCCCTATATATTAAGAATATTGCGTAGTATATAATGACTATTTCTCTAGAACTACATTCCAAAAATGCGTTATTACTGTCTTATTTAATAATAATTCATGTTTTAAAGTTATTGTTCTTTGTATTATTCTTATTTTTATATTGTCACAAATATGGTATCAACCTGAGTGACTTAATCTTGTGTGCTTTGTTTTATATTTTGTAATACTTTTCGTTATTTGAGATCGATGTTACGCTAGACCAGTAATCTGTTGAAGCTAGACATACTTATTTTGGACTGAGATATATGAAATTAAGTAGTTTGTAGGTGAATTCTTCAGTAAGTTTTACATACAGTACTTAGGGTGGCATACTATTTAATCAGTCTTGATCCGCCTCTCTCTCTCTCTTTAGTACACAGAGTAAACTAAATATATAGTAATAAAGATTTACGACTCTCTAGATTCATTCAAAAAATAAGGAAAATGAATTAAGTGCAATTTTTGGCACTGTATTCCATTCCTGTATATATCCAATGAAGTCTTACTACATTTCGATATTAATATTAAAAATAAATTTTTAATGCCTTATTAAATTAGAGTAATAATAATTGCTTGTACATTACCTTCTGTTGCCTTAAATAGAATAAGTGCCTTAACACAGCCTAATTATTGTTGTTGCACGTGTTGCACCCATTTGTTGTTTATAGTTTAGTATCGCGAGGTTGTCGCGCTATCATTGTCATCACAATCTACTCAATTATGTGACAAAATATTGTAATTTATTCCATTCAATTTTCTTAAGGTATATGCCAAATATATTGTAATATCACATTGTTAATAAGAACTGTTATAAAATATAGATTCTAAAATATTCGTCGTATTTTCTTGTTTATTCATTTTTATTTTAAGAAAAATAAATTAAGTCATTGTTTTAATAAACATCTATAGAAATATTCACTATATGGAAGACGAAATCGTTTTTAGAGCTCATTTTCATTAATCTATAGCTGCAGGTTCGAATTACACATCGTGACAAAAATATGGTATTTGTTTCGTGTCTGAAGAATTTGAAGGGAAGATTGACATTCGACTCTCGTGTTGTCTACTTGTGTTATAGCATGAGTTTGTCACCAAGACTAGTACTAGTATCGTATCTGCGCATCATATATCAATACATATTGTACTTATTGTCACTGTAGTGTTACGTTTAGGGGAAATGTAAACTTTGTGCTACTTCCATAAGGAAAGAAAAAACCTTCAAGAATGATCGACTATAGAAATTGTGAATTTTTATGAATTTATTGTACATTCTGGGTTGACTGCTTGGGCTCTTACAAGGGGGAATAAAGAAAACAGATATAAAAATGATAAAACATCTTCATACTGTGTTATTGATTTATTTCAATCAAGGTTTATACTCATACATAAAGATAGATTAAAAACAATTACATTTATTTGTAGAATTCATATTCACTCTCATCTTTCTTGATATTATTCTTGTATCCTTTCTCGAAGTCCTTGGGTAGGACAATGTATCTGTTTTCGCGCACAGCGTGCATACCGGCTTCCTGGCAGATGGCATTGATGTCTGCACCAGAGACGCGGTCAGGGCGCGCTACGAACTCTTCCAAATCCACTTCCTCCGACAGGTTCATCTTAGCCGTGATTGTTGAGAATATGAGACGCTTCTGACGCCTGTCAGGAAGCGGGAACTCAATTTTCCGATCCAGACGCCCAGGTCTGAGAAGTGCAGGATCAAGTGTGTCTGCACGATTTGTCGCCATAATGACCTTAACATTAGTAGTCTGATCGAAACCATCCATCTGATTAAGTAGCTCAAGCAAAATTCTCTGCACCTCTCTGTCAGCACCTGTTTGTGCATCAAATCTTTTAGTTGCAATAGCATCAATCTCATCAATGAAAATAATGGCGGGGCTGTTTTCCTTAGCTAGGCGGAACACATCTCGAACCATACGTGGGCCCTCGCCCAAGTACTTCTGGACAAACTCTGACCCCACAACACGAATGAAAGCAGCTGTAGTATGATGAGCAACAGCTTTAGCCAACATAGTTTTCCCACAGCCAGGTGGTCCATACATCAGCACACCTCTGGGTGGCTCAATACCGATCTGTCTGTACAGTTCCACATGAGTTAATGGCAGCTCCACCGCTTCCCTTATCTCCTGTTTCTGAGTATCCATGCCACCAATGTCAGAGTACTGCACATCAGGTTTCTCATCTGCTTGCAACATGGAAATGGAACTATCAGCTTCCGGTGGGAGCACATCCACGAGGGCATTTGAGTGCTTGTGCAGTGCAACTGATGCAGAGGGCTTCAACAGCTCCCTGTCAATTGTAGATAGGATGCGCACATAGTAATTCGACCCTGTAGTGCTGCCAACGATTCCAGTATTCTGGTCCACGGCTTCAAGAAACTGTCCTATAACTAGTGGGACAGACTGAATCCTCTTCACCTCTTCTTGAGCATGCAGGTACTCTTTCTTCAAGTTCCTTTGTTCATCCTTGATGTACTCTTCTTGAACTTCCAAGAACTCCAGCATCCGCTGCAATTTCTTATATTTCGTATATAAATCCTCTGATTCAAGTTCATCAAATGACTGCGGTCCTGTAAGGCCGAGGCCTTTGCTATCGACAACTTGGTCATCTTTTTCCGGTAATATAATCCCAATTTCTTCCATATTCAGAGTTTTCAAAGAAATGCCTTAGATAATCTTTAAAATTCTTTATTTAAGAGTGCCAAATACGAAAATTCTAATAAAGTGTGTGAAACACGATTGACAATGACAAGCGTTGCTGTCAAAAGTAACGCAAAACGCACTATCATGTTGGTTTCATTCTACGTAAACGTGGCTAAAGAATTTTAAAATTGTTATTAAACTTTAAATAATTTAAAAATATATATTATAAAAAAATAACAGAAGCCTAATAATATGCATTATACTTTTATTATTTTTATAATCGTACAAAATGAAAAATATATATTTGTTATTCAAAACGACATACAGGTTAAAAAGTAATATGAACAGGGTTAAATGAATGAACTATGAAATAAAGTAATTCGAGTGATAGGTATTTGTGAAGGTCCAAGGGTCTAATTATTTTAATCAAATGTACTTCGATAAAGTTTTTGATTTATCTATTCAGGCGTGATTCCTAAGAAACAATGTTAAAAAATGTTTTCAAAAACTACTTACGGGATCGGTACTAACATTATTGCTATAGATTTTTGATACAGGTGCTTTAAAATTCTACGAGACGGCGTTATACGTCGTATAATCTGAGGATGACAATAAAAATACCGAGTTAAGTTAAGCTCGGTCGCCCAGGTACAGGAATAAATAAGGTTCAAGATTGGTTGCATCTGCTTTGTATTTAACATTCCGGATAGTTTTGAATTTAGTTACTCAAACTTACTCAAAAAATGTCTAAGGAGTCGGTTGTTAATAAATTTAAACGTGTAAAGGGAGTTATTGCAGTATATTGTCTTTGTGTATAAATGTATAAAAGCTAAACTCGCTTTTGTGTGCTCGAAAAGTACTTTTTTTTATCTTGTACACATTGAATTACGTCTGGATTTCTCTAATCGAGTGTGTTTAATTATAAATTAAAACCGTATGTATATATTTACCGGAAGGTGTAGGAGGTGAACATTACTCAAGTTTCACCAGTGCTTTATATAATTGGGAGCTTGCCATTATCAAGCTCTCTGCTATCTCATATTTTTCGTAATATAAATAAGTTAACATCATATCTTCCCGACCCAGGAATCGAACCAGAGACCTTTTGCTCGGAAGTTGCGTTTACGACACCGATTTAGTTATATGCACAATCATTTTTCAAAACTTTAAACAGAAACGTAACAATATCCTCTTAAGTACCTAGTTAAATTTTGAAAACAAATTGGTAAATTTGTGTGTAGCCCCCAGTTTTTCTCTATATAAAATCGAACTAAATACATTATAGGTGTAGAATTATTAGGAATTTATTATTACAAATACTTTATTGCACAAATTATTTACAACTTCGATAATTTGAGACCTTGTCTGTTTTGCAATATATATTTGCATATGCAATGAAATAACCTATACAACATTTCATGTGTAATTTAATGTGTAATTTGGCGATGGTAATTCAAACATTGGCTAACTCCAATTCTAAAAAATCATTAATGCTATAAAAAAATAATTAAAATTAAAAAATGTTAGTTCATAAAAAATGATCGCAATTTAGATGTAATTGATGTAAATGATTTTTTTCTTCTTATGGAATGGCGTCTGAGCTCTTGGCCATTTTGCCAATAACAAGTTTAAATTTTACAATTATATAATGATAATAATATTAAAATGTTGGTGATG
>DWIE01001598.1:0-10450 GCA_018248235.1 Choaspes benjaminii
GGGCTGCAGTAGCTACTTACCAGCAGGTAGACTGCAAGCCCGTGTGCTACTTCATAACATAAAAAAAAAAAAATTATTCATCGCATTCACTAAAATTGACTATGCAACTGCGTCCGAAATTTCATTAGAATGTCCTAAATAAATTACGTGACGTCATAGGATGTAATGCTTTGGAAGCTCACAAATGACTTTCTGGGAATAATTTAAACTTACTAGTATTTCGATATTAATTATTATTCCGCTACTGAGAATTTTGTCCCGACACAGTGCGCGGATAAACTTCGAAAACGAGAAGCGACAAGGGAAGTCTTAATGACTGGTTTAAATAGGAAGCGTAAAGCAAAATTTGTAAATGTAGCATAAATCATTAAATATTTTAAATAATGTATACGTGATGACATATTTATAATATATTTTATTTTACATTGTGTATAAATCGTCGACTATCTTCAGCGACGCACACTTTATCTTGCTCTTTTTATTATAATATCTAGTAATTCAGAATGTATTCAGCTAATGAATAAGCTACTTGGCTTCGGCAGGGCTTAATATTTCAAAGAAAAATCGATTACAAATGCTATGTTAATATATTGCATACGCAAACATATAAACTCCAATATTTATTTGAACCTCCCAAGAATGCTTAACATGGCAAGATTGGATCATCCAACAGTGGTTTTGTGTGCCTGTGAACAAATCGTGGAGCTCGCCTGTTTGAATAATTATAGATACAATAGATGCATCGACCGAAATAAGCAGACAGTGTGCATCGAGAGATAGTCGGTAGAAGCAATGGCGCTTGATCGCTTATCACCTAGCATCCGTTCAGCAGCAGCCTCATATTGTTTATCCTCGAATGAAATTCTCTGACTTATATACAAATCTAAATACCACAAACGAGTAGCAAGTTTGATTAGGCACTGATTCTGTATATGCCAAGAGGTAACTCAAACACAGATTACAGTTTTTTAAAGACGCTACTAGAACGTATATACATTCAAATAACTGAGACCTCCTATACTCAAGCCATTAAGGATATATGGTGCTGGCTTGAGCACGCACGAGTTTGCTAAAATTACGTGCGTGTGCCCCACTGCCATCATCAACATGATACCCTAATGTACCCTTACATTTTAGCGTATTTTTGTGCGCTTATTTATTATGTCATGAAGAAACACTTGAAGAAACTGGCTACCTGAAGATATCGATCATAGGTGAAGTATTCTTGAGTGAGGAATATTTGGGTGCCTCTCGACCTCCATATATTGTTTTAAGGAGCTAAAATTAGGGTAGCTAAACTGCACGCAGTACATCTGATATTAAGTGACCACTGTTGCCCATCACAACCATTACCGGCTCAAAATAGACCCATCGTTTTGTTGGAAGTCGGTCACAGGTGCGGTGCTTCTGAGGGCAATCAAAGGCGGCTCGTCTATTCTATGATTACCGGCAGACACAACCTTCGAGCTAATATGTATTTATTGTAAATTTATATGAATTATATTTGATAACAGCTATTTCACAGCAGAAATAGAGGTAAAACAGCAGTATCAGTGGTAAATGAATACATAATGATTGACACACATTTAGCAGCAATGTGAATACCCCTGCTTATCAGCGTTGCAAGGTGTGATGGCAATATCCACCCAGGTATATAAAACCTATCACATGAACGTTTTTTAAACTCGATATGTATTAGAACCAAGATAATTGTAGAAAGAGCTCCAGTTTTCCGTTCACTCTGCGCTGGTAATACGCAGTCACAATTCAATAACAGTATAAGCAGAGAGCGCGCATCACAGATTACCGGTGCAAAGTGCAAAGCGCCAAGGCTTACTGTACTATCGAAGAATACGCTGAATAATTTAGTATATTACAAATACAATAAGCTATTCATAGTGTATTCATAACAATAGAGTTTACGGGTTGTAGAACGTGAATATGTTCGACTGGGTTGGTTACACCGTCACATCTATTTGTGCCGTGAGACAACCGTGTTCGCACCACTTGTGTATCGGTGTAAAGGAGTGATAGCCAGCACAAGTATAGAATAAAGCATTCGATCTATGTTCTCAAAGTAGCACCGCATGTTTGGATACAGATGTCTAGGATGTAGTAGCCACTTACCATCAGACTGCATATCCGTGTGCCAATTCAAAAAAAGGTTATGTTCGTGTACATTGTTATTTGGGCCTGTACTGGAGTGGCATGCATTTTAGCGTAAACGACTCCTTCGTAATGATTGATAAGGTTGTTTGATGATAAGGATTTTTTAAATTTTTCTATAAAAAGTAGAACAGTATATTTCAACGATTATTTATAGACGTATGTCCCGTAACTACCACAATGGTGAATGCAGTCACTGTACAATAACAGTTATAACCATAGAGCGCGCCTGGCAGATTACTGACGCAAAGAGCAAAGCGCCAGGCTTACTGCGCTATCGGGGAATACCCGCTCCATGGACTTAGCGTTATGATATTTCACAAATAATAGTATGAACCATTCGTAAGGTATCTTTATCATTAATATGTATGTGTGCGTGTACATTATTATTCTATTTGTAACTGGAGGGAACTGGCTTGTAGCGCGAGTTATCATTTTAAAATCGATTATGTCTTCTTAATATTTTATAAGGTTAATGTCGGGGGTGACTGGGAATAACCGTTTTTCGAACTGGCGTTATGACGTTTTACTAATAAATATCCGGCACACCGAGCTTCGCTCGTCTCTTTTATATTATATATGCCTGTAGATGCTCAAATTTTACAACACGTTACGCCATTTGGTGGAGATTGTGAAACTCAAGCTTAGTACAGCAAACAATCAAGAGATGGCGTTGGTAGATTATTTTATTTCGCGGTACGTACGTCATACTCGTATATATATATAAAGTTAAAATGGAAACCTTTATCTAATAACAAAATTTCACCAAAGTCGCTCGAGTCGTTGCCAAAATAGTCGAAATATATAAATATATATACAAGAATTGCTCGTTTAAATATGTAAGATATATTTAAACGTTATATACGATAAACGTAGGTTCTATTTGAATTTATAACTGCGATGGTCTCACTTTTAGGGTGATTTACCGTTTCAGAGTGAAGTATAACATAATATTGCTTTAACACTTCTATTCGGATTTTTCGGTGAAATTTTATTAATTGACTAATATCGTATTTATTGCACAAAGTTGTCATAGCTACAACAGATTAAAAGATCCCTTTTCACTTATGCTAATAATCAATCAGATACACTATTAAAGAATCGTAACTATTAAAACTTAGTACTTTACGTTATGAAGCACACACATAGGTAGATCTCGTGTTCTACGCGTGCTGGCTATCACACCCTTACACCGAAACACAAATCGTGCGACCTTTCTGATTAACGTCACAATTAGGTGTGACGGTGATACCAACCCAGTCGAATATATATATCTTCTACTCGTAAAATTGGTACTTGAATATTAAAACAGTCTCATACAGATTATATTATTTCGTGTCCTAGCAGCCAGCATTCATTAAAATTTAACTTCACCCGTTTCATGTTGCAAAGATCACATAAACAAAATTAAAGTCGCTTAAAGCAAATGAATGTAGTCCCAGAGATACTAAACATTCAGCGCTTGTACAATAAACTGACCTATGCTGGCATCTCTTATGATCAAGCGAAGTTAAATAAGCTGATGATAATTTTCAACGCATATTATATTTTGTGTGTCATCTATGACAATATTTATGAATGAATCCCTGAAGATCTTATAATGTAACTTAATAATAAAAAAACCCACGTCTGTATTTACCCAAAGGTGTAAGCAGAGGTGAATATAACTGAAGGATCACCAGTTACTCGTATATTTAGGTTCCATGTAATAAGTAGCGAATACCATGCACACTTCCAAACTTAGTTTCCTTCCACACTTGTAGTACGATAAAAACCTAATAGCCCTTTTCCTATGAAAATTAAAGCAATAAGCCCGCTTACCTGATGTTTGAGTGAACACTGCAGCCCATGACAAACGCAACTGACTCAATACAAACACATCGTTATTTTTGCAGGCAGTCGCAAGTGTGTTGCTACTCTTAAGGGCTAAGTAGGTCGCCTTATGTACCCTTAGTAGTTAGTTTTGGGAATATAAGCAGCAAACCAAAATAATTCGTCATCTGGGCATTTTTTCTGGAAATATAAAAGATAAACATTTATATTCCACAATAGGTGGGTACTGTAAAATAACCACTCAACAATGACATTGTGCGGATGCCCTATTTCCTCGGTAATAACTAGCAGACTACGCTGGACAATGAATAAGGCTTTGGGAGCCGCTTCCTATTCAATACGTAAGATTGTCGAGCGGTATTTTCGCAATCTTTTTAAATGTTACAAATGCAAAAAAAATATTCTGGTATTTTTACGTGCACTTACACTATCTTAAAAACAAACTGCGCATAATTTCCGTACGAGACCAAGATTCAAAAAGAGCCCGGAAGCAAATCAACAGCACTTGTGTCTCAGCGCGACCGTCTCATCTAGAGCGCAGCGGTAAGCGAGCTGACGTTTCTTAAGACGCCCGGAATATAAACAACGTCCACGGCAGCCGTGTTTACGTTGCCTCTCCCTCGGCCAACGGGAAACTCGGCAATTTTAACAACTCCACGAAACATCCCGCAGTAATAAACCTCATGACTTAATCACCAGGGAGCTCGGTACCTTGACAACATTTACTTTTAGATATCTATTTCAGTTCATATCTAGAGTAAAATAAAATACACCTGTACTTGATACGCTGTCGTGAAGGCCTTCAAGCTCTATTTACGCAAAAAATATTGCTAAGAAATCTACGTGGTAGTGCGACCGGTATTCACAGCTTATTACTACATATATAGGTATGTTCTCGGGAAAATAACTGAAGCGGGAATCGACTATTGAATGTTTTCAAGTTGTACGGAGAGCAACGGGAATCTATTTTTAAGCAGCGCAGAGTACTATAACGTAGTAACGTAACTGACATGTGCAATCTTTTCTTGATATTGAAATTAGATTCGTCGGAACTGTGCACAATAAAGTTATTCGAAGGCGTACGTACTTTCAGATACTTTAATTTTTAAAAACGCACCCGTCCGCTTTAAAGTTCGCCTGGGAATATGTTAAAGAATTTACAATTTGTAGACCCTGTGAAGAAATTCTTGACAAAAGGGAGATACATTATCTAAACTTGTTACAAAGTAAACAAGATAAGGAGTCGACTTCGCGTTACGTATGTGTAGCGCTATCGGATTATTTAATAGGTACAATGCCGTTTTCGTGTGTGTAAGCCACGAAATGTAGTAAAGAGGTCAACGATCCGTGATGATAATACGAGCGGGTACATTCTGATGACAGTGATCGATTGTTGGGAAGACCTTAGCCTATGCAAACATCTTCAAGCAGGGACTGAAGACAGAAAAATCTATGGTGGAGCGATTTACCTGTACGACAGCGCAAGACGGATCGACGTATTTATCATCATTGTCTCAAAAATCAACTTCATAGAGATGATCTATGGACACGATACGGTTACGGCGTACTTCTCTCGAAACAATATAAAGTTGATTTTATCTCGAGAACGTTTGAATTTTAAATTTTCCAAGAAACACATGAACAGAGGTTTGTTATTTTCTTAACATAAAACCCATCAGATAAACAGAATGGTCGTGCCATGGTCCATTCTATATGAACTGAGTATTGAGTCACGTTATAAAATATGTATTAATAAAAAAAATATCTCTAAGTATGTTGCTAAGCCCAAAACCACCAACCAGTGAACCAATTTGGCTATTTTATGTTAGATTTTGTATATTTCTTTAAGTCTGAATGTTTTTATAAAGAAAATGGAATATTCGCCTGAGAGAACCTATAAAACTGATTTTTATTTTTCATATACAAACTATTCCTGGTTACCATTGCGATCACATTCAGAAAACGACGTATCACGGGTTAGCTAGTGTGAAATATATTCAAGATCTAAGACAGTAATTGTCATTACGCATTGCAAGTTCAAATAATCTTCGTTCTACAAAATGTACATGCAAATTATTCTATTCAAACCTACAGATGTAAGACATCCAACAACTCCATAACGGACTAGAATATCTCGAGTCTGCTTGGCAATAAATATTTAAATTTCATGGCAACCCGTTAAAAATAGCCACACTGCGTCCTACCTACCAATAATATCGTGTGTACAGTCAATATCAGTCCTGTTGTAGTCTAAAAAACCTTTCGAATATACGTAGCATTTAGATAATTTCGTACTTTGTACGCTCAGGTACGACAACCATATTTTAGTGGGCACATATTCTAGTTCGTTACAGTAAATAACTTACTGTAATATATGCGATAAGCTAGCTCGGAGGGGAACATAAAAACATATACACGTAAATATATTTGTCAAAAATTTAATTTTGATTACTTGTATTAAAAATCATGATACTACAAAACTACAGATGCTTTGTAATATTAATAAAATTTTGTGTAATGAAGACATCGACCTCGGCCATACATTCTATGATTTAAAATAAATATATCAGCTATATATATTAAGCTATAATTATTAAGCTCTTTTTAAGTTCTGAAATAGAAGTCTTAGTACTACTCGAATAGTAGTCTATTCAAGATTAATATTAGAAACTTTATAAAGAATTATAACTAATTCCCATCCTTTTATATTAATGTATAAATGGTAATATCCTATTAATTTTGTAAACAAACACGAAAGTTATAACTACTAAACAGAATTAGCGGATACTATCAAATATCATAGCTTATACGTCGAAATACCATATAATACATAAATACATTTTGTAAAATTGGCCGAAGTATCGAAATCTATGCGGACGATGTCGTGGGATTAGCGTAAAGGAATACTCAGAGATCAAGGACTAAGTTAAAACAGATCCATCTACAATTTACATAATAGCAGTAATCTTTTACTCTGCCAACATAAAAATGACACAAATTACTAGCCACTGGCAACCGTGACTCTACATCCATGGCCCACTGATTACGCTCTTCGGAAGGCTTGCTTACGATAGTAAAAATTACCGTTACAGGTGACCCATGACACTATAAAAACGACGATGCAACTTGTACAAAGACTTTTCTATTTTTACTGTACCTAATAACGAAAATAGCAACATTTAAGAGTTATTTTATCAGTTGACATGTTTGAACAGTTGAAAATAACTTCGTGACGTCTATACACAAGTATCAAGAGAGATATAACTCAAGTAAGGTCACTTTGACAACTTGTTTAGCAATTTAATTCTTCTTTTTCATCGTCCTCTTAATTGCTGAAGGTCTTGCCGATCCTGAAAAGCTTTCACCGAGGTGTCGATGAGACGTCTCCACGTCGCTCTGTCTTCCGCATGTCTTAGGGCATTATGCATAGTATAGCAATTTAATAAACGTTCGGAAATCCAGCATTAAAAGCTTTTAAAAGTAAAATTTTAAATGTTATCAGTTAAGACACGTAGGGAGCAAATAGATGTTGTCTCATGACAAGTCACTGCCCTGACCTAACAGTGCAAGATCAGAATAACAGTTTCTTCATTTATCTTCAATTGCCGGCAATTTCGGAGCTCAATTCTATGACCGATTGTAAGGATAATTTACGGTGTAAAATATATTAACAATAGCGGTATCTGTCAGGGTAATGTGCCGGTGCACGACGCCACATTGTTGCACCTAGCAAGCGCAGCACCAAGCGAATTATGCAATAAATCGCGCTCGTCGACAACGGACTAGCCGTAAAACGTGTAGAGGACAACGTTTTTAATCGCAGTTTATGATATTCCCAAGCTCACGCCGATATCTTGCGGTCGATCGTGTTGGCACTTCATCATCTTGTGGGAAAAACAGTTATATTGAGTTTGCTTTATTAAAAGCTATTTTAGAAGTCATTCGTACATAGTTCCTTTGTTTGTTATGTTTTCATGTCAGCTTTAGTTTCAGACTTAATTTGTCAATATTTTTTTATAATAAAAATTAATTAAAAAGCATGTTTATCCTATCCTTAATTTACATTTTAAGTGTTGTTAGTAGTTGATTTGTTAGTATGTGCTTATTATCTAGATGTTATTGCGGGTAAATTCTTTGTTGAGATATTGACCCCTCATGGGGTGAAGGCTTCCTCCAATCTTTTCCACTCGCCTCTATCTTTGCTAATCATTTGTCAGTCAGTTAAAATTTTATAAACCAATGTAATTTTTAATCTGATTCGAATTAGATACAAAGGTCAAAGCTCTGCTTCTTATACATTTATTACTACTACTTACTCGCTATTCGACGGTGCGCTCGAATAACCACATTTAACAATATTTAATTTAGCTAGCGAGAGCAGCTCAAGAAACGAAATGAAAATAACAAGACAAAAATAAGTTAACGATAACCCGTATTGAAGTAGCTAAAATGTTATTAGCTTATAAAAATCAAAAATTCTCAATCTCATAATAAGTCTGAAATAAACTCTAAATGCATCTCATATCACATACAGTGTTATCGAAATGAGAAATCACTCATTTGAACCAATACGTGGATTCATGCACATTACATAAGAGATTTCCAATGAGTGCAAAATACTAATCTAATGCCCGCACAAGACTCGCGGCGCGAATGAATGCCCGTAATACCTCCGATACTCAGTAACATTTCGTATTCAAGCAGAACATTCCGATTCTTTTTTTTGTTATGAAGTAGCTACCTGCTGGTAAGTAGCTACTGTAGCCCATTATATCTGTAATCACAGATGCGGTGCTACCCTTGAGGACACAGATCGAACGCCTCGTGTTCTGTGTATGCTGGCTATCACACCTTTACAGCGAAACCCAAGTAGTGCGAACACAACTGTTACACGGCTCAAGTAAGTGTGACGGTGGTACTGACCCAGTCGAACATACTCATGTTCCACCACTATTTACAGATCAATCAAATTATGGAATAAAAATTAAAGCTATTAATTCCACGGTTAAACCATGTCGTGTCAAGTAACCGTATCTCTCCATTCGCCACACAGGCTTGCCCATCAATCGATTCGAAAACGATTATTCCGGAGTGATGCTGCGCAATAATCGATGAGAAACGTCTTTTATGGTTATGAGAAAATTGGATGCTGTCGGAAATTGTCAGCTGTTAGCCGATTCGGTTCGCTGTTTTTGTCTGACGTTTCTTTTCCTGACATAAGGACGACCTCCTTGGCGCAGACAGCGACGAGTTTCTTTGCGAAACGTGAGGTCACGGGTTCGATTCCCGCAGCGTGACTAACGACGAACGAATTCGTTTCATGTCTGGAATAACCTAACGGGTGGTAGAACATAATTATATTTGACTGGGTCGATACCACCGTCACATTTTTATGTGCCGTGAAACAGTGGTGTTTCGGTGTAAGGGTGTGATAGCTAGCATATGCAAAACAAAATAAATAAATAAAATTGTAAATTAGTTTTATATGTTATGATGTAGACGGGCTTTCAAAGTTTTTTTTTACAATTTTATAAATAAATTGCGAAGTCTCCGCTGGTAAGTTTCACAACCTCTTAGGTTGGGGGGAAGGGGGGGGGGAGGGTCATCTGTGGTTTCGTGTTCATTGTTCATTACACCTGTAACCACAGATGCGATGCTACTCGTGAGGGTATATATGATGTACTTTATGTTTTGGATATGCTGACTATCACACTCTAACCCCGAAACACGGACTACGGATACTGTGACTTCATGTCATACCTGGATGAGACGGTGGTACCGACGCAGTCGTACGTGTCATCTCTAACCGGGCAACATGTTAGGTCGCGGTTTATATCGACGCAAGTCAATTAACTCCAGTACTCACAATCTATGGTAGGTACGTTTGTCACAAATTAAGTTGTTCACGTAATTGTTAAATGGCGGAAAACCATAAATGCTGATGTAAGATAATTGCTTCTATCGTTAGAGGCGCTGTTGATAAATTAAAATAAATGAAAATACTTATTTGTTGTGTGTGTTCATTACAGTTTTAGGGATCCGTGTTACAATTAATAAAACGCTGTCCACGTGAAATCATAAAATTTAATTATATCATATTTTTTTATTTTATAAAGTAGTACACGGGCACGCAGTTTACCTGGTTGTAAGTAACAGCCCATGGCATCTGTAATCACAGATGCAGCGCCACTCTTGAGGACATAGATCGAACGCCTCGTGTTTTGTGTATGCTGGCAATCACATCCTTACATCGAAACACAAGTATGGCAATCACTACAGTTTCAAGGCACAAGTAGGTGTGACGGTGGTACTGACCCAGTCGAACACACTCATATTCTACCACCCGTTAGGTTATATAGACACCAAACAAACTAGAAACATTTATCTCACCGCGGGAAATGAACCCACGACCTCACGTTTCACAAAGCGGTTCATCACCATCTACGCCACG
>DWIE01001599.1:0-10446 GCA_018248235.1 Choaspes benjaminii
AGGTTAATCGCCTTGGGTGGCGAGCCCTAGCCGCTATGTTTTAAGCACTTTAACTAATGAACGCTCACCATAAGCGCGCCGCAAAGTTGATTGTGCCTTACGCCGACGCGCACGCCACACTCGTGCGTTTTTTGCTGATTAGGAACACACATCGACACTTTTCAATTTCTTATTTGCGATAATACCAATCTGTCTTGATCTTGCGGTTGTCATATCGCGAGTACTATGAGAAAGTGAATTTATGTCTCACCGCACGCGGCGCCTCTAACGGCCGCCCGTGGTTTTGTTGTTCGGATTCCATGATCCATTTATCCATTGCTTCGACCTTCACTTGATGCTCAACATTATTTCTGTATAATGTGATCGTTTGTAACTCTCGATATTATTTATGAGTTCTTTCATAGCTGCGACTTATTTATATCTTGTCATTTTTGAAATGGTGTATCGGCAAAGTAAAAAAATATTCGTGCCGACAAGGTTTCTTTATCTGCATCACTATGCTGCAGTACTATGCTACACATTATTACGTCCATTTTTGTCTCGCATTTGAACTTAACATTAACATATCGTAAAAGGAAAAATGCAGAACGCGTACGTATGTATTTACACCGTAATACGCATGCAATATAATGTGCAAAAATCACCTGCACCTTTTTATTGAACGTGGAAAATTCTACTCGAGGAAATATTAGTTTTGTCAACTCTTAAGCTGGTTGTGTTTGTTATTCAATGATTTTTGTATTATTTAGCAATAGCAAAGGCCTACCCCTCCAGTTTATTTCGAATTTTTGGTTGAAGTTTAACAATTTGTGGAATAATAGCTGCTAATAATCTTATTCTAACTCAGTTGCGTCGCCATTTATATAGGTAGAATGTTGATTTTTTAGGAAATAAATTTATATTGTTCCCTTTGCTGTAACTCTAGCTTGATGGAACAGATGACGAAGTGGCAGCTATAAAGAGGAAGTAGATAATTACATGTAATAATATAATTAATGTTATTGATACAGGAAGACGAGTACGAGGCGCGAGTGGGCGCCCGTTTCCCGATCAAGTGGACCGCGCCCGAGGCGGCCAACTACAGCAAATTCTCCATCAAGTCCGACGTGTGGTCCTTCGGCATCCTGCTCACTGAGCTCGTCACATACGGCCGGACCCCTTATCCGGGTATGGTATTTTACTTTATGCACAATATAAATACAAGAGTAAATAGCGTTTTCTTTTTAATTATGTACTAATTGTTTCGAGAGGTATGCTTACAGGTAACATTGTGTTTAGACAATCGTAAACGCATCTGATAAGACACGTTAAATTTACTGAAACATTTTTGTAACTGTTAACAGTTTAAACTGGTCTACTTAGTAAGGAACTACGCGGTAATAATAATTACAAATGGTTTTAAAACTGAATGTTCATGATACAAAAAAATGTTTCTTGGCAGAAATCTAACGACCGTTACGCCATAAAAACACTATATCTAAATTTATCCAACGAAGAGCATGTTAGAGCATTTTAATTTGTTTATAATTATGGAAAGACTACGACTACGCTTCATGACTTATTCGTAACAAAAAACATGCAAAAACACACCATCTGTTATATTTATCGTTGGTGGAATCTATCCAGATTCGATCGGGTGAGTACCACCACAACACTTATTTCAGCTGTGAAAATAGCTCATACGAGTTGTGTTGCAGCCGGCACGCACTGCATACACGAGGCCACCATCTTACCCGTCAAGAGTAGCAACGCACTTGTAACGACCTTCTAACAGAACCATGGTTCTGTACTGAGTGGGTTATGGTTGTTGTTGCAGTGGGCACCTAATATCAGGGAACTGCATACCCGTTTGTTACTCTAATTTTCATTAAACTAAAAAAAATAGCTTATCTATCGATGTATACTCGGCCAGGCATGACGAACGCGGAGGTGCTGCACCAAGTGGAGCACGGGTACCGCATGCCGTGCCCGCAGAACTGTCCCGCCGCGCTGTACGAGATAATGCTCGAGTGCTGGCACAAGGACCCGCTCAAGCGGCCCACGTTCGAGACGCTGCAGTGGAAGCTGGAGGACTTCTTCACGATGGACAACTCGGAGTACAAAGAGGCGTCCGCCTACTGAGCCCGGCCCTCCCTGCCGCCCCACCGACACGCACATTCGCATCATACCCCAGGGCTGTACCACATGCCGCCTGAGCTGCAAATGCTGCACACGAGCGCTTCGATGCAACACCTGCAGATCCACCACATCGCGGCGCACCAGGCGAGCCTCGGGCACCCACACGCGGCCCACGCGCCGCACGGGCCGCACGGGCCGCACGCGCCGCACGCGCACGTCGTGCACCCGCACCCGGTGCGCGCGCAGCACCCGCACGCGGTGCACGCGCACGCGCACCCGGCGCACGCGGCGTGCCACCACCACGCGCCGCGCCACCCCGCGCTGGCGTACCGCGCGCCCTGAGCCGCCCGCACGCGCCCGCACCCGCGCGCACCCGCCCGCACCACACGCACTACGCACGCTTTGCGTCACTAGAATACACACGATAACTAACCGCCGTCCTCTTTACGGTTTGAATATATTGTTTGTTATATTTTGGATGGTTTTTGCCTTTCATGTTCCGTTTTGTATTGTAATTATATAAAAGTAACAAATTTCTTGCGTATACTTTTTACTTGCTGCCGGTAAAGTTTAGCCGTACCAATGCAACCTGTTGTACGGTGTACAAGAACATGTTGTGTTTTTTTACTAATCGCAAATGATTATGTAATGCTGTTTATAAGTTTTTTGAGCAGTTTTCTGTAAATGGGAAGGTGGATGTTGTGACCTTTTATAAAAGGATTCTAGTTACGCAAATGCCACCAGTCATCACGACCGACATTCCGACTCATACATACATACACTCATATGTCATGCGTGTACTCCCCGCAAGATAGAATAAATCCTTAATAAATAGTGGAGGATACGTGTTAGTAACGAGTTTTGTTGTCTAACGAAAGTCAAGAATCAGTTTCCCCAATCTCCTATTCTGTCTTGCGTGGGAAAACAGACGCTTTAAATATTATTACCTAAGCTCATCCTAAAATTACAACCACTTACATTTAAATGTTTCCATTCTATACAAAATGTTAACACATTTGGTGTGCGATGCACTAAACTAATGATTAAATTAAAATGTGTGACCCCTGGAGAGAATACAAGTAGATAACGACATTATGACCATTTACATCGGATCGAGGGAAGTAAAATTGGATGCGCACTTGGATTCCTACAACTTCTGTCGTCATAGGAAAGACTATTCGGATTAAACCTAACTTGATTATTTATTACCCTTATACAAAAATTGATAATAGGTGTAGTGAAAGTTATACCCTTGATGTTAATGTAATATGTAATTTCATATAAATGGACATTAGGTTAGGAGTCTAAGAACACTGCCAGACTGTTGTTGTGTTAGTAAGGTTTCGTATTTGTTGAGAATTTCATAGGTAACCTCCGTTGTTTTGCAAGAAATAGTTAAGGATGTTTCGTAGCTCGAAAGGCGACATTTAAGTAATTTTATGACTCTTCGATCGATAGTAAGTTCTAGTTACTGTCAATAATATTCCTAACTCGTTTAGGCTACGTTAGGTTAACGGTTTATTGTGTCGACTAAGCTGTTGTTAAAGCTTTACTGAATACGTTAGGTTTTATTAAACTATTCGAGCACCATTCGAGCTTGCTTTGAGGTTAACTTCTAAATGTAATCTCCATATAAAAGCTCCATTGGTGCTCGCGTGTTAAAGTAACTTATCGCAATCGCAAAGATAGTCGTGTTCTCCGCTAGTTGCTTCGAATTTATCTGGCCCACACTCCGACTTAGACGAGGTTTGTAGCTTGTTCTGTGTATGAGCGACTGGGAATTAGTTTCGCCTCCGCGGCGCGTGCCGTGTGGCGAGCGTGTGGCGAGCGCGTGGCGAGCGCGTGGCGAGCGCGTGGTGAGCGCGTGGCGAGCGCGTGGGAGAGCGTGGCGAGCTCGGCTCGCGGACTTGCAGACTTGTGCGTGAATCGGAGGAAATATAGGTTCGGCAGGGAGATACGGTCATGCGCGAAGCATGACTCTTGTAAGGATTTTACGTTTGATGAGGCGAATTATCCGATTAGTTATTCTCACCTTCGTATACCATGTTTAAAAGTAGATTATCGATATTGGTGATAGATGCCAAATAATCGTAATAAAGAACTGAATTTTATATATACATATTAACTGTTCTGAGGGTATTTAGACGTTAGGACTTTATTTATGTAATTTTAATGCGACTAGCTTTCTTAAATCATTTTAATACAAGTTGTTTTATTTTAAACAATACTTGTGACTATGGTTTGATTGGACGATTTCCTTTCGAAGTTGAGTTTCCTATGTGAAAACAATATCATGCTCAATTTTATACGATTCTATTATCGTACGCTATTAAAACATATTTTGTTTGTGCCAAGACATTTTAGTTTAAGCAAAACTTAACTATGCAAACAATTAATGTAACGATGTCGAAATCAACACATAATAATATATGTATCTCAATTTCTTACTAATAATATAGTAAGATGTTATTACGATTGGCCTAAGAAATAAAATATTTTTAAACATGTAGGTTTTGTATCCTAACCATATAGATTAACTTAGGATTACTTAGATGGTTGCTATAAGATGTGAAATGTGAAAAACATAATACATTTGTTGATCATCAGCTTTCTTTCGATGTGTAAGTGTGCAATAGTTATATTTTGAAATCTGGTGCTTATTTATAGTTGTATCCGGGAAACTTCAGGAAACTCTATCGTATAATTTGCAAATATCTTGTTACATCCTCAGAACATTTAACAAACAAGTATTTATTGGTGTTAGGTTAAATATTAAAAATATACGTTTCACAAGTTCCAATTTTGATACCACTATGAACAGTACAACATGTTGTTTTATGAATAAATCTTCGCACCATTTACGTGTAAATAGTCCCGAATGTAGTGTTGGATGTGTAAAGGTTTATGAGTGATATTAGAATGTGGGTATTAATTGAAATGTTGAAACAACGTGCTGCCGACTCGAAAGTTCACTGACCAACCATTCCAATCGGATCATGGTAATATTTATTAAAAAAATAAAATATGACGGTTGTTTGTTATGGAGTTGACTTTTATAATCAGGTATTTAGGACGAAAAAAATCGCACAAATAAGTAACATTTGACTACATACGAAAGGTGCCTCAAATATCTGCATTTTATGTCACAAAATATTAATTCATTAAAAGCTTGTTCACTTGAGCGGGATAATAGTACAATTAAATTTTTAGCCCTTTTGGCTACGTTCTAAGTACGATTTGTACTTTATATTATTATATTATGTATATCGGATTGTTAAATAAATGTTGACCATATATTAGCAGACTAGTTTTATCGTATTAAGTACGTAGCCCTACATATTGTCGTAGAGAGGAACAATTCTTCAGAACACCCGCTGAAGTCGACAAGCAATACAGATATGTAATTCGTAACTTAAAAGCGCACTGTGGATAGAGCACATTTGTATAAGGTTGAATTCTAATTCAAATAGCTCACGAAATCATTTTGTCCATTTAAAAATTCCCATTTATGTCGTTTGAATATTCGTCAAATAAGTATTATTTACTTGTATACAAAACAAATTGATATTATTTACAGCACTTGGAGAAATCCCAGAACGGCTATTTACTCTCCTGTATTATTTTTCATAATTTATTTAGAGAATGTAATTCGTAAGTTCTAGCTGTATAAACTTGCTTAGGCTTTATGCTTGATCGCGATGGCTAAGTTCTGCTATTCTGTCTTATGTTATGGCAATAATGTAATTGTATTCGTATTTTATTATTTAGTTAGCCAATTTTAAGTATTTTATGCCATCACAATTATTTTGGAAATTTTGATTCGGATGCGTAGTATAGGTTATATTATTATGAAGATGAGTGTTTGATATATTTAACTAGTATACATTGTTTAGTAATTGTTGCTGTGTTACATGACATTTATGCGTGGTTTACAGTGATGTACAGCTGTAGCAAATACTTGTCGATGATTGGAAGGTGAAACCGTAAATTCAAGTGCGACTGATATTAGTTGATACTGTTTGACACGTGAGCTAAGGTCTTATTACCTCCGAGTATCAATTAAATATATTTTAAGTTTCTCTCAGGCTGGTATTACACTGCCGATATTGCATTTTATGCCTCTACTGTTACAATTTCCTTATCTTTACTATCTTTCGCACATGTTTTTAAATTTATACATTAGTCTCAGAAACAGTGTAATACCGGCCTTATATATGGTTATGATTATTATATTTCACTTATTTGTAAAGATTTTTTTAACACAACAATAAATATAAATGTGAAATAAAATTCTTTGTTTTATTGCTGATAATGCCTATAAAACCAGCATATAAATAAAATAAGGGTTATTTTTTTAAGAAACTATATTTTTCAATTTATCATACATGTTTGTTATTCGTTTCTTATGTTCTTCAGAAAGAAGAGTTCCTTTTAATTTACACAGCAGTGAAGTATCGTTTTCCATTCTTGCAATAAGATTTGACATTTCACTTTGATCTAATTTTACTTTTTTGGACAGAGGTTCATCTGAATCGCTGTCATCACCAAATAATGTATCGCCTAGATCGAAATTAGACTGAGTACTTTGCATACTACCCTCTTTTATCAGTTTGTGGAAACTCGTTTTTATACATTTGTGCCTGAATGTGTTATTTTCAACCTGCAATAGCTTTTGTTTCCATTCTATACTGTTTGGTTTATTTATTAAATTACAATAAATTCTCCATTCCTTATCTAGTAAACCATTATCATCAATACCTTTAAATATAACCTTATATTCTTGCTTACAATAATCATGGTTTGCCATATTCCTAAATATATTGTACCTCAAAAAAGGTTCAGCTCTTTGAATTAAACTTTTCAGTGTATCACTGTATATTGTATCTATTATATGTTTATTTTGATCTCTTCTTCCTTTCACAGTTAGGAAACAAAATAACTCAAACATTAAAATTGTTTCTTCCGTATTAGACAAATGCAAAATTGAGGAAATGCTGCATGTTATCTGTTCTATATTGGAGTAATTCCATAATTCGCATTTGACGCTTTTGGTCAATGAAACTAACGACTCCAAATATTCTAATCCGTTCAATTCAGTTTTTGTGACACAATTATCTTTAGATGACACAACCTTATTTAAAGATGTCTTGTCCCATGCCTGTATTAAATATTTTTCTAGTGCATTATCATGTCCAACAAAAGAACAAGTCGCTGCTAGTCTTGTTACTTTTGTCAAATCTGCTAATCCATTCTCAGTAATTGTGGATCCAAAACAATTTTCGTAAGTCTTTTTAAGTTTGTCAAATACAAAATCCTCTGCGTTCTTTCTTGAATCTTCGGGCAAATGGCACACCCCCAGAGAACTCCACAGTCCCACATTATCATCATGTTCCACGTTAAATTGCTTATAAATCAAACCTTTATCTGCGGTTGGTAACATTTCGAAAAGCTTACAAATTGTGTAGCTAATGTGGACTTTTTGTGGAGATTTATGAAATAATTTGTGCGTCTCCAATCTCTGATACACATTTGATAGAGACAATAAGGTATTCAAGGTAAGCCGATCATTGCTGTTAGACCTGACCAATAACGTCCAGAGATTAGACGAAAATAAGGCACTATAGCAATCAGTGCTCAACACCGCTTCGTACATTTGCCTTTCTAACGCAGCATACTGGTCAGAATTGAACGTCCTACTGAAAGCCACTGTATGGCTCAATAGATGTTCGAACAGACTGTAATTCTTGGAATCATCCTTGTTCATTTTGGCACTAAACTTGAGTCGCATGTTAAACCACATATGACCATAAGGTAATATTTTAAATATGCAACTAATAATTTTTATCTTTGCTTCATGTGGAGCTTGATGCATAATCGCTCTGATGAGTGATGTTATAAGAACAATATATCCTAGGAGGCTGTTTGAATCCAATTTCTGTACTTCGATTTTATAAATATTATCTATAAAGCACTCACTTGCCGCAAGCTCTAAAAGAAATCTGTCAGTTGGCTGGGCAATGTTTGTATGTAGAAGATGTAAAAATTGTTCTGGTTTCTGTTCCAAAGCTTCGAGATAAGCTGTATTGTGCAAATATATGTATAACAAAAGTTCAATGACATTATCATAGTTATAGGCATTTGCATTTTTAAATACATTCCAAATCCTTAACAGTAATTTAATTGTGAAGTTAGCCACTTTCAATGATCTTATTATGTTCTTATCCTCTTCATCTGCCTGTAAGTCGAACACACATGAATATAAATTTTATTTGATTATAAAAAAAATTAATCAATGGGCTAAATATGATCATAATTTTTTTTTGTCATGAAATAGCACACGGGCTTTTAGTTTACCTGCTGGTAAATGCAGCCCATGACATCTGTAATCACACATGCGGTGCTACGCTTGAGGAAATAAATAGAACGCCTCGTGTTCTGCGTATCCTGACTATCACACCCTTACACCGAAACATAAGTAGTGCGAACACTACTGCTTCACGGCACAAATAGGTGTGACGGTGGTACCGACCCAGTTGAACATATTCTACCATCTGTAATATCAAGTCTATCTGTTATTTCAATTATGATACATACTTTGAATCACATGTGTTTCTCTTTGTACACTTATACACAGAGAAATGAAAGAAATGAGAAATTGTGGTAATTATTTTTGTACTGGGGTTGTGACCCCAAAGTAATGTAAACTTCTGTAAAAAGTTTTATCACTTGTTGTATTTCCCAGATGTGAAGCGACTTAAGACGTTTGTTACACGGTGAAAATCAAACACACAACCTATCGTTTCACATACATTGTTATCACTGTCTGCACCACAGTGCAATCTACACAGAAATATTAATTATTTGCCAAATTCTGTGATCCTGGTATTCTTCAACTTTCATACAAGATTGTGTATGTAATTGTGTGATTTTTAATTTTTTTAATGAAGTAACAACCGTAACCGGCTCTAAACAGACCTATCGTTCTGTTCGAAGTCGGCCACAAGTGCGTTGCTACCCTTCACTGCTTAGTTGGTAGCCTTGTCTCATTAAGCCGGCACTATTGTTGAAGACTGCTTTGCTCGCGTCATAGTTGAGTTGTTTTTGTGTTTTCAAAAGGTCGGATTTTCATACAATTTTTCAGCCAATATTTCACCACTTTAGGGACTGAATTTCCAAAAAAAAACCTTAGTGCTCACATACAGTGTAAAAAGAACCCGCATGTAAATTTTCAGTCTAAATTGGCAGTAATTTGGTCATTGCGTTGATATGTCAGTCATTCAGTTACCTACCGTGTACTGGTTACAAGTAGCGATATGTGAATATATAAAAATAGAACTCGAAAAGATAAAAAAAAATACGATTGTACTTAAAACAGCCACACAAAATTGATATATCTTAACTGGGGACAAGGCATTCCGTTTATGGGGTAACACAAAAATTACCGACAAGAAATCAGCAATAAACCGTTAATTTATTCGCAATCACGCTATAACATAAAATATTCAAGGATTTCGGTCTTTTTGATCGTCACTTTCAATCTTAATCTGCATTGGCGTAATAACGGAATATTAATCCAAAAATATGAAAAGGCTTTCAGCGTCGGTCAGAGAATGTGTAAGTCAGTGCAGAGGCGTCAAATGTTTGATGTTCGCAAACTTTTATAACATTCAGAAAATACTGGCTGTTGACAGCTGCTGCAGTCGGTAGTATCTCTACTGTAGCATTGAATAACTTCAATTCAGTTAGTTACAGCATCTATTGAGGCCAGAGTACTTGGCTGCCCGTATTAACTTTTCATTACAATTCATAGACAATGAGTTGCTTTCCCAAATTTAACTTTTACGAATATATAATATTTTTTTGATGTTGACAGCCACTACAGTCTGCAGTATCTGGACTATAGCATTGAATAATTTAAATTCAGTTAGTTACAACATCTATTGAGGCCAGGATACTTGGCTGCCCGCACTGACTTTTTAGTACAATTCATAGACAATGAGTTGCTTTCCAAATTAAACTTTCAAGAACATATAATGTTTTTGCTTGCTGTTGATAGATACTGCAGACTGCAGTATCTGTACTGTAGCATTGAATAATTTCAATTTAGTCGATTTCAGCGTCTATTTCAATTATTTGGCTGTACGTACTGGCTCTTTATAACAATGTTTCGATAGTGATCTGTTATGATGTACAAAGCACAATTACAGATAAATAAAGATCATGTGATCTGTATTTATCTGTAATGATCTAAGGGTGGTAGAACATGAATATGTTCGACTGGGTCGGTACCACCGTCACACCTATTTGTGCCGTGAAACAGTGGTGTTC